>JABUQX010087615.1:0-24860 GCA_015478945.1 Trachelipus rathkii
CTCTTCCTACTCTTTTTTCTCTCAGATCTCATGTCTCTACTGTGATTATACATGATAGGTGTTGAGATTCTGACATCTATGAACTTTTGGAATGCTAGTAGCATGGCCATTCCTCTCCGTGTTCTGAAGGAGTGTGCAACTGTTCTGGCGCTGTCTTTGTTCAACTTTAATCTCTATGACTTAATGCCAATATTTTTTCCTCAATGCTTGAAGCACGCATATGCTCAGCCTGATCCAAAAGGGTAGTTTCTGAATCCTTCAGACTATAGTCCTATAGTTCACCTGTGTTTCTATCTAAAATCTGAACTTCCCTTAACTCGCTCATCATTGATCTCATCATCACATTATGCGTCTCTCATATCCCCACACCATTCTATCAGATCTTAACAGTATGTGTATACGCAGCTCAAGAGCGTCAAGGTTTTAGACATGCTTTACTATGTCACTGACGTTATGATCTTTATACTTATTACCTACTTTTAATTAGGTTTAACTATAGGAGATGTTTTGGGTGTGAATGGCACTTATGGATACATATATACGAAGCTTTCTTCACGTATGTGCTTGGCAACACGTTCATCTATAGCATCTCTAAGCTTCACCTTTTTCCATTTATGGGCAAATGGGGGAAATAAGAGCTTTATCTCAAATATTTTACTTTGCTTAAATATAATTATTAATTACGTTTATAATCGTCTTATAATTTATATTATCACGTTTATCTATCAAGCACTCGGATTACTGGAGGACCTCTTCTCCTTCCAGTTAAATTGTGTATGTCTATAATTACTTATGATATGATTATATGTTTTTTAATTCTACTTTATATTCTCTATATTACTTTTATCATTTACAACAGTTACTCTCTACTAAAAGTGACTGCACTTCATAATACTAGGGTTAGCTGTGAGATCTATGTTAGGAGTTATGCCATTATACGCGATGACTCAATCTCATTCTTTATTATCTAATAATCGTTATTCAATATTCTACACTATTTATCTTTATTAGCTTATATATATAATTAAAATAGTATTATTTATCACCATCTTAACGTAAAGTCAAGCATGCTTTAATTTATTATAACTTTTTTAGTCAATGCTTATGTAGACTGGGAAAATATTATATTACTTACTACGGTTATAGGGGGGTACAGCAACCTTATTGTATATAAATATAACTCTTAATTAATATAAACTACATACTTTACTTATATATATTTCTCAAAAAAACGTCTTACCTCAAACTTCTCTATATAATTATAGACACGATCTAATGTTAAATTATAAACATTACTTAGTTTGAACGTAAAACAATGAATTTCTTGGAAAACTTCATCAATTAATAACATTATATTATATTTAACGGTTGCTAGAATGTCTCTTAAAATAGTCGTGGAGTATTCTGTTTGGGCTTCTGAGTAGATTATATCCTTCTGTACAGCTAACCTTGATTATATATTAATAAGTTAGAGCGCTTTTATCAGACCCTTTATATTGGGTGCTGTTCTCTAATATTTATATTTATGGAGGGAATCATCCTGCTTATATTAACTAGCCAACTTTAACTTCGCAAGTTTTACAACTCGCTAGCAGTTTTAGGATAAAAATTACATAATGTGCCCATGTTTTCTTCCTAAAAAGTTGTGTGCTGCTTTACTTATACTCATACGACCTCTACTTTGATATGACGTTTATAGAGTTGGCGCACTTAATTTATTTTATATTTTCTATAGGTCAAATTATATATACGGCAGTGGACTACTAAGGGTATTGTGACCTCTTCGTATATTCATTATCACATTATGTAGCGTTCGCCACTCTTATCAGTAAGCATTACTAATTAGGGGTTTATGCTTATTTTACACTTATTAGAGTTTTTATGCGTGAGGATTTAGATAAACTCATGATTATTCGCTGTGTAGTGTATATTACATGTATACCTAGGACTACTATACCGTTCTGTGGAATCAACCTCCTCGAATCAATAAATCGTTTTCTGGCGTATATAATAGATACTTATACTCATCTTTAAAGCCACTTAAGATTAAGCGACAAACATAGTTAAAGAACATCGGAACAGATTAAGAAATAAATTAATATCGGCACACTCGCGCTGGTTTAGGCTGTTTAACGCACACCCCTTAATCTACGCAATTTTATGTCCCCTCCTTGATAAGGGCCCTGATCTTAAATGAAAACTGTAATATATGATTTAATATATATAACCATTATATAGAGATAAAGTGAATTATGACAATTATTATAAAATAAGGAATGACAAAGGTTAACAAAACAGATGTTCAAAGAAGATGATATCCATATATATCAAACATTATATACCGTAGTCTCCAATTATATCACTATCAGCAATATTACTAAGAGAACAACACTCGATACCGACGCAGGGTGGGATAGGACATGCGGAGAGGTAATCCATATTTCATGAGCATACTTGCGTGTATACTTTATAGATATAAGAGATTATTTAGGGCTACGGTCACGGGACGTTACAGCAGAGTAGATAATATGAGAGGGTATACATAGGGTATTCATAGAATAGTATAGGTAACATGTTATAAGCCTCTAGCTCTTTACTTCATACATCTATCCATAAAGAAAGGGTGGATAACATAACAGGAACCAGTACCTAATGAATGTGGTATAGAAACATGTTCATATCCATTGTCATAGTAGGGCGAAATAATAGACCTTTTTAATACTAGGAGAATCTAAGTCAGAAAGAATAATAAAATTCAATAGTATGCAATTCTGTGAACAGAAATAATCTCAAGCTTTTATGAAGTGCCATTTTAGCAACCGATTTGATATATAATAATTTTATATTTATATTATATATATATAATATTAATATATTATATATTTAATATATATATTATATATATTTATTAATTAATATATTATATATATTATTATATTTTTATAATATATATATAATATAATATATATATATATATTATATTAATATATATATAAATATAATATATTAATATATTATTTATATATATATATATATATATTTAATTTAATAGTATATATTTAATTAATTTATAATAGTATGATGTGTAGGATCGATATTAATAAATCACTTTTTCCACGACCTAAGCAAAAAAATTACGTGACATATTATTTTTTATTACACATATCGTTCGGGAATGATATTTCTATATTTGCCGATTTTATTTTTTAGCTCGATTTAATTATTGAACAATATTAATGAATTTTATGAATAATAATAAAACATAATATATTGTTATTTAATTGTGATTCAAATATATCTGATATACGTATATATGTTAAACAAATTTGTCAGGGAAGTGATCACTGACGGTGGGACAATATGACAGAATACAAAACTTAATATTATACAATGTCAATAATAAGGTAAGATTAAGAAATTAAATGATAAATTATAATGTAATAAATTATGATTATAAATCTTTAAAATGCGGTTGGAATAAATAATAGGTGAACTACAACACTCATATTAGACAGTTATTAAATAAGGTTATATAAAATAATAATAAATAAAATAACATTTATATATAATATATAATACAAATATTTAATTAATATAATTATATAATAAATAATATAAATAATTAATAATAATAAAATAGTATTATTAATAAATTATATATATAATAAATAAAATAATAATAATCAATAATAATAATAATAAATATTTATTAAATATAATAATTATAAATAATAATATTAATAATAATTATAATATAAAATCTAATTAATAAATAATTAAAAAATAATAATATATAAAATAATAATATAATAATAAATACATTAAAATAAATAATAAATATAATAAATAATAATAAAATAAATTTAATAATTAATAAATAATAATTATATATAATAATAAATAATTAATATTAATTCAACTAATACTATATCTATGACTATATGGTGATAATTGATATCATCAAAGATGTTATAAAATAGGTTAGCTCGTTTCTTTTATGATTAACTGGAGTTCATTAAGTGACATTTACTTATAAACTTAGTCACAATATATAATAACAGTAAAGAAAAATTCATACTACATTAATATTAACTCATTCGAAGGTATATGTGCAGCCAAGAGACTACAAGACACTATTATCAGAAGCTTCTGAGGAAATAAACATTTTTCTTAATATTTTACAATATCATCTTAACGTGTGGGAGAAAAAATGCCCCACCTAGGTTGCTCTATGTCCTGCGTGTCGTAGCAACGCACGACTAGAGAGACTGATGGTAGTATATCAAAAGATCATTGGATCGCTATACTAAATTCCACCATTATTCGGTCTTATGCAGGCAACGTAATCGCTCTCCAGTTCCATCTTGCATGATAATGGATACGTAGTCGCAGTAAGCGCCATATAACCTGTCATCTCTTCGCGTTAAAATCGATGTGAAAATAGAATTCATCTCGTACGGATACATGAATGATTGTCTTTCAGCACAGAGATTATCGACACTCGTATCAGAGCCTGACGTTATGATGGAGGTAGAGGTAGAATGTTCATAGTATACAGGCGTAAAGTTGCACTATCATCGACATACGAGCTGACTGCAGAATTATTAATCTGCATTAAAGCCAGGCTCTGTTTCCTGCACCAAAAGCAAAAATTAAACTACATTTTTAATTTAAATTTTTACAAGGAGGTAATCATTATTAAAAATATAATGAAAAACTCAACTAACCAACAAGCATTAAACTTTTTCTGACATATATAAGTTTGTTTTATTTAACGGGAAAACTTAACTATTATAGTAATATATAACTAACCAAAAGAATAAATAATATATAGATTCAACATATTTAATGGTAAACATAGTGTAAAAATGATAGTGAGTGTTGGTGTGAAATGTGTTATTGGTGTTAGCTGTGGAATAGTGAAATGGTAGGGGATAGAAAAGTATTATTGCAATTCTGAAATGAGTAGGAGATAATTTGTGGATAGTATTAGAGTCTATGGTAGATTTTTATGTAGATAGTATTAGTGTATACATTAAGAAGTTCTAAAGGATATAAATATTTAAAGTTTGTGAAATAGATAAAAATTTGTGGTGGTTGCGACATATGATTACCATCTGTAAGGGTAAATGTTGAAGAAGAGTACGCATTATATTGTGGATACAGTAATCCTGAAATGATGTTTTTGGATGGGGGGAATGGAAGAGTCGTCTTCACAGCATTTCATTTGCTAACACCTATCTCGCACCTTCATTATATTTAATTCTTTACCAGTGTCAGAACTACAGGGACTAGAGTTTATAATACAAGAGACGGAGGTGTATTACTCTCAAGATAAGTACTCCCTTACTGCCAATTACGTACCTAACGCAATGAGCCACAGACGCGTAAAACTCGTACTATTCTACACTTCTTATGGCATAAGTGAGGGGATCTAAAATTAGTATGTGTTAGATATAAGAAGGAATGGTATGAGATTCCCATATATTTGATTTTGGTTGTGTGTGTGTGTATAATTGAATGTTGTTATTGTTTATCTTATTAATTATATCTTAATTATTGGGAAGAATAATGGTACTTATATTATTCTGTAAAACTAATTTTATTTACTATATAACAACTAGTGTGAAAGATACAAGTATCGACCTATCTCTGTCGCTCAATAGTAAGATAGTTGTCGCTAAAAGGTGAGGTCGAGATTTAATACAAGTAGTGATAAGTTCCCTGTACCAGACGCTCTGACCTGACTTGCGCGTAATTTATAGGGGAATATTTCGAGAGATATCTGTAACGATGCGATAGATGTTGACGATTGGTGCCTTGTGTCGAACAAAGGATTAGAAGAGAGTAAAAAAGTTATAGAAACTGCGTAAGTAAGAACAGTATAATTCTTTCATAATTTCAGTTCACCTTGTATCTTAAATTTTGCCACAGCTTGAATGTTTGGTGCTATAGTTAAGAAGAATTATAGTCAGTGGTGGCTGATATATTATAATAATTGTTTTAAGACTACACGGAATTACAAGAATAATTTGAAGTAGGTATGTTAATAATTTCCCCAGCATCTCATCGGAGCCGTACTGTGTGAACGCATGTTGGAATGAAGCGCGGGTAAAGCTTCCGACTATGAGATTAAGGCAGCGAAATTTCACCGGCGGCTATTCATTCAGAACTACTATTCCAGTTTCTCTGGGCTGTCTCATCTTGTTAAAACTCTATATTTGAATGATGTCTATTTTAGTGATAGTTTTCTCTCTACAAGCAACTATTTTTTATATGTCTCTACTAGTTTAATGGTTATGGAATAGTCATAATATTGTCCATTGTTCTTGATACGTCAGTACAAACAGACTCTCGAAGTAGACTGGAAAAGGTTAGAAGGTTATTTTATATGTTGAAGATAGGAGATTTGTAAAAGTTGGGGATTTTAAGAATTAGGTTTTCACAGTTTAAAATCATATGTCAATTTATAGCTCAGAGAAGTTATAAATATTAGAAAACGATTCAGACAGAAGGTCATATATCAGAAGATATTAATTATAGTGGGAAGTAGAATTAGATATGATTATATATTTTAAGAATTGAAGGGTCGGTCTATTTATTAAGAATACGTAGTGGAATTTAGTAGTTAAGTAAGAGTAGCAGGTTGAAGAAGGATCATTTATGTAATTAGGTTATAGGAATATAAATTAGTAGGATTAGTTAAGACAGAATGACTACTGATTAGGGAAACTTTCATTAACTCTAATCAGCACCTTCTCTAAATTGACAGAAAAATGAGTGACTACCCATCAAGCCACTCATGTTCTCCTACTTACTTGCAGCTCGATCTTATGGTTAAGAAGACTAGAATAATAAGTTACGCAAAAGAGACTAGGATGGAAACCCACATATATTTAAGAGAGAGTGAGAGCTTGGAGAGCAGTGACGCGTGGTTACTTCTAGTCATATTATGGACATATTTGGATAATATGTCAGTACTGCCATATAATATACAATTAGTCTCCTAGTATCCTTAAGTTATAGCAGTAAAAAACCATATTTAAATCGTGATTATGATAGGAATGTTATATATCAGCCAGTAGATATTATTATACGATGTGTACAGTTGAGTTAATCTCGTAACTGGCGAAGGCGAAGATGTACGTTTCACACTACAAGATTATAGATATCTATAAGAAGTTAGAAGTTATATTGTATTAAAAGTGGTTGTTTCAATAAATAGATTTATCTTAATTAATAGAATTAAAGTGTTAAGAGCTTTACAGAGGCGATTAGATTAGATATTTATTGATAATATATTGTTTTTGCTCAGACATCACAATACTTGCTTTCCATTATATTTATTTGGCGTTGTTAATTGCTAATGTTTATGAGATTATACGATGTGAGGTTGACTATATTGTCTTCAACTACACTATAAGAAAAAGTCGTGCAATTATCGAAAGGTTCTAGTGCTTTATACTCAATTTTTATACTCTCTGAACTTATTAGATTAACAATCCTTTTTTTTTGTTTTCTAATTTATTTTATAAGTATTGTTGTAATATTTAGTTATTTTATTAAGGTTTATAGAACTATTTAAGATGTTTATGTTGTTAATTATATAGTTTCTATAACTTATTGATGAGTAGACACGATAGATGAACGTAATATTATAGCAGTCGCGGTTCATGGATTAGAGCATGAGTCGTTAAACGTGATAGGTTCACAATGGATGTTTATATAGTCTCAGGAGTCATAGGCTACTATTGGCCTTTGTTCTGGGAATGGCAATCCAACGGGAAGTCACCTGTGCACGTTGAGACGACATTCCCTAACCCGGATCCTATCCAGACTCAGTTGTAGAAGAGTTGGTAACTCGATAATTATATTTTATGATACGGTTTGAGATACAATTTCTTATGTAGTTATTAATAAGAACGTCGGAAGATGCTATAATGAATGTGTTTGAAGATAGCTAGGGTACGCTAATAGGCCCATTCGAGTGGCTGAGTTAGATGTGCGGTGAAAGAATTGATTCATATGAATTTTATAGAAAAAAGTAAGAATTACAAAAGTAATAGGAGTTGAAATGTATCGTTAACTACTAGAGGAAAACTTCAACCAATCTTAAAGCTAGAAAGAACGAGTTACGCCACGTCAAACATAACGTACGGCTCTTCATAGCATCAATTGAGTAGCGAATTATGAGGGAGAAAAACTGAGTATATTATAGGTTATATAAGCAAATATTAGTTAGAAGGAGGAACAAAGGAAGAGGGACGTCGGCGACGGGGACTCGAGTGGCCCAAAGCAAACATAATCGGTCTAAAATGTACCTATGGAATCAATTTAGTCAAAGCGCCACAATCATTCAAGTCTCCCCGTAGTTCTAAGTAATTAGGAAAACCATAAATTGTTGTTGGAAGATAGTATATATCGACATAGTAGACGGTCCTGCTTAGTATATTCGGAGAGCCGTGTGTGGGATCCGGAGGTTGGAGGTTGTCTATTGATAGATTATTTGTGTACTGATGTTAGTTGGAGAGCGCATTCTAACGTAAAGAGTAATTTAGATATGATATTAAGAAGAATGCATAGTTAGAACAGGGACGTAGTTTAGCTACATAGGTAATCAAATAGCATGCAGCTTGAATCTCTCTATTATTTCGTTGAATTGTGTTTAGAAAGAATGTTGTTGTACGGAGATTTTATATCCAACTCGATGGGATAAGCGTGCTAAGATATATATGTATTGGACATATGTGAATTATAGGATTGACAGTGAATTGGGCCTCGGAGTACGAAGAATTAAGATCGTTATATCAGTGGGAGATTGCAATCTTCACTAACATGAGTCGAGAATCAATGACTCTAGACTGAGGAAGGGAATAGTGCAAGATTATACACAGAAGTTGCTTAAGAGATTGAAAGATAATTAATGATTCTTAGTTGTATAAGTGTGATCTCAAAGAGACGGTATAGGTAAGCACCTGGGTCTAACTTTGATTGACAAAAGCCAAGCTTTTGCTCGGTCGAAGAAGAGTAAGTCCTCCTAGCGAACGATTATTATTTTCTATAGCTGAGAATGGCGAGTTAGCTTGTTAATAGGAGGAATTTACAGAATTTACGATATATAATTCACAAGCACTTCAGATACAGGAACAAGATCTATCTTAAAGACTCGAATGAGCCTCGCAGATAAATGACATCGACCATCGACATTTGGATTTATATTTATGAGTGCAGTATAAATTAGTAGAGAAATTTTATTCGTTGTTAAGAACCTGATTTGAGAATGGAATGAAATAACTTTCAATCTGGAAGAATGGCTAATGACATTGCGTATCATCATGAATTACATTACCCCTTAACAGAATTTACTCTCGCTCTTATCCCTCTTAATTTTATCTAGCTATTCAATAAGTTCATCCACTCCCGATTAATATTCCCTTAAATTCGAGGTATTTGTCAGACTTCAATTTGCTATCATATAAAACTTGGAACGTGATAATATTTAGGTACTTGTACTAAATAATCTTATAGTACGATTGTAGATATGCGGACATCAACTAATAATCTGTAGCACTTGACAGAGATCGTATACCGGACGAATGCTGTCTCTTACATTTTCACATTAATCACACTGATCTGGATATTCATTTTGATCTTTGATTAAGGTTATCCTATTTCATTACAATTTAATTATTATTTTATTATATACTATTATCTCTCATTGATTTTGATAAATTATTCATCACTTTACTACTTTCAGACAACATTTCTATATGTATTATTATTACTTATTATTATTATTTATATCTATGTTTATTAAATTCATTATTGTTTTGTTATTATTATTATCTCATTAATATTCTTTTATATTGTTTTAAATTATACTTATTTAGTTTTATATATTCGTTTTATTATGTATATAATTATTGAAGTCTCTTTTAGTCTGGTTATTGTAGGCATTTATTATTCATTACTCTTATTAGCTCTTATATATTTATTATACAATTATTTTAAGACGGATGTAATGGATTATAGGATTTATTTGACTTCGTACTACGGATTTAGGGGAGGTCTGCAGCACCATGACGCTAGTTCGTCCTGTATGACGGCTATATTATCTATATCATTTCGGCTATATTTAGTATATATCTTAATGTATAAATGTCCGTGGATACCCGGTATCATTATATTATCTTATGACAGTATTACCACTCAATCTACATCACATTATGTTATGTGGATGATAAACTCTACCTATATGTGTTCCGCTGGAGGGCTAGGGTTATAAGGTGAATTTGCGGTGGTTTGTTTCCTCGGGTTCAGTATACCGAATAATTCCATATCACCTCTATATCGTAGTATATAGTGACATACATATTATTTGGTTTAAATACCTGCCTTCTATCCGTTACACAAATAAACAGTTATAGCATGGTCACCTCGCTATCAAGTTATATTTGAGTCAAATATACTATTTAATGAGAACACATTTGGACAATATCACTATGGAATAAATATAGATAAGAGAGAGGAGAGAGAAGAAGAGACGAGAGAGAGAGAGTAGACGCAAAAACCGAAACTTCTCGGGTGGAACAACCAGTGAAGCAGCGTCTTTTTTTATTTCGATAAATCGTCGCATTGTCCTCATCGTAATATCGAAGTAAAATCGTTCATGTGAGCCAAATTAATTTGCTACGTAATCACCTGCGTACCATGGTACTGGTCTTCGATCGTCGCGGAAAAAATTTATCGATATCGTGGGCCCTGTATCCTTAATTCACTACTTAGGTATTACTAAATGATAATTAAACTTACCTCAATGTTCAATAGGTTAACGGGTGGGAGGGTGACTCTATTATATATATATATTGGGTGGTACGTAGATATTAGTGAAGTTTTGGTCCGATACCACTTAATTTATTTGAAACCTGTTGGATTAACATATATACTTAATAACTATATTATAGTTTATAGTGATGAATGCGTTACATAAAACGATCATGATTCTCCCCGTTTACTATATTTACTACTCAATAACGTTAAGACTCTGTTGGTATGACTAATCTTTATTCTTACAAATATATAATACCTTTCAACACTATCCGTACTATTTTATCTCTGAGTGATTTAGTAAAATATATATTATATATCTATATATATATATACTATATATTATAGCATAGTGTTTTATAGGATGTTCATATATATTAAACAGCTGGCAAACCACGATATACTTTCGCTTAAGTTTGCTTATCCCGCTGTATACTGTTTGTATATACTAATTTACTGTGGATACTAATATACCGATCATATCACAACAGGGTGTAAAGTGTGTACATAATTATAACTTCGAATAATTCTAATAAAATTTTAAGTTTCGGCTTAATTAGTTAGCTAAATGTACAATAATAATTTACAACTAAATTAAATGTGGATATTGCGCCTCAATACGGCAACGCTACTAAAGTTGTAGATAGGCGCGCCATGAAGAAAAGCTCTTAATAACTTCAGGTCAGTGATAATCCATGTCTCTTGTTCGAAGGTATACTCACTCACATAACGATCGATAATGTTATTTACATGTGATTGAATAGAATTCGCTCTGGGTAGACATATTGGTCATTGTATAGACACTAATACTAATAGAATCGCGCATGATTTGTCTTGTAAGTGGAGATGCAAGAAGGCAGGTTGTGTCGCCCGTACGATTATAGCTGTTTATTACAAGAGAGAAAATATTTCATCGATCAGAGGGTGTGATGGACAAGGAACGAATCTTTGTGTTTAGGATTCTTGGAGATACGTTACATTTAAAGATATTTGAGAAACCTCTACTATAAATATATAGTAAATTCTAGTTCATATTATGAAAGACGCTATTTGTATTCCACCATGATACCTCAGAACAGTGATTTATCATAGCACATCTAAATTTGAGCACACTATCACAATAAGAAGACGCTTCAACTTACTACGTGTCGCATACACCACGAATAACAGATTTAATTATGATTAGCAAAATACCCTTACACCTACATAGATAAATGGCAATAAGCATATCTTATTTTATCTATAAAAATTATATAAATATATTGGACCATATTCATTAATGGGAAATATCTCTTGGTTGATCTTGCATATAATTACTAGAGAAAGATGAGTAAGTAAAAGTTAGCACTTGTGGGAACATAATAGAGAGAAGAACTATTATTGTATAGAATTTTAAATTAAAGATAAGTTTTGATAAGCGCTTTAAAAATCAATTACTCAAGCTGACAATGTCTTAGAAATTTAAGACAGTACCACCAAAATTACCAGAACTAAAAGTATTAGTATATGATGACTTAATACTTTTAGGATGTATTTAATATCATGATTACTTAGAACTAGAGATACGATATTATATTTATATTAAATAATAGTGTAATTACTACGCTATCTATAACACTATGCTTATTACGTAATTAATAGTATATATATCCTGGGATATTATACTTATTGACTATAGTATAATGTGTATGAAGGGTATATCTATAATTTTATTTAAGAAGTAAATAGTATAATATACCTAGATATTGAAATCCGACACTAAATATGCATCCATACATGATGATAAAATAATAAAAGAGAAGAGAAAATTATAATGAAAGTATGTATAGAATACATTTAATATTTTATTTGTAATGATTTTGTAGTTTTTTTTATTTTCTCTTCTTTTTTTTCATCTACTTTAAGTTTCTGCAGCCACTATTATATATAACTGTTATTACGTCATCATATATATCCGACCCTATTTAACCAGACCCATCCTAATATATTATATATATATATTAATATTTATATATATATCTAATATCTATTTAATTAATATTATATACTTATATATATACTTATCAAATTAAAATATATATAACTTATTTGCTAGTTGTGAGTAGACTACTTGTAATTAATTAACGGCTAAAATTGCTTTTAATAAAACCTTCTCTCACCTCAAGCTACATTATCAGATAAAAAGAAACGGATAAAATGAATATATTAAAAACTACCTTCTTCACCTCAACTTACGTGAGGTCAGAAACGATGCTCAGCTTATTCTATTCCGGTATAGCACTCTAGTACTTATGAGGAATTTGAGGAATATGAAGAGATTTACTGTGTACAGATACATTAATGATACAAATGTACCTATACACAACTACTGTCATCCTTATAGATATTTATAGGATTTAAATCTTATAACATTTAACACATTACCAGTTATCAAGAGTTAAGTATTTTGAATTTGTTATATACTGTGTATAAAATTAGTCTATACTTTATATTCAAAGAAAAAGAAGGTGCTGAACTCGATATTTATAATATTAAGAAATTTTGTTGAATAGATCTCATATAATAATATTTAAGGAATGGCTGTTGGTCGGAATTTGAACCGTAAAGCGCTCAAGTATCAAGTAAATAGATTGTTATTTCGTATTATAATATTTCGCACTATTACATTTTAATATCTTAGATGGATAAGAGGATAGCACAAAAAACTTCTATATACATTATTAGTCTATACAGCAGGAAGAATTATATTTCAGGATCTAGTTATAGATAATTGAAGCTGCAGTTAATTCCAGTTTATATTAGCAGTTATTCGGAAATTCACGCGATTGATCTATAGGTTAGTTCTATTAACAAACTCGATTACTACGGCAATGCTCTAAAGCACGATTAAAGCACAGATCCACGAAAATTAAAGAGGCTCTACACGTACTAAGATTTATATACAGTATTCACCAAACCATGACCGTAGTTCTGATCTCTAAAGATATACTCATAAAGAATCCGCGATATGAAAAGATGGCGTAGGTCGACCAATATTTCTATTTTTACTAGATTGAGTACCACACGACAGATTTGTTCTCTTGTTCATTCGAGCACATTGCGAGTATAGCTTAATGGTCCAAGAATACGTATTCAACAATTTTATAGAGTCATCGGTTACGATTCAAGAATTTTATTTTTAGTATTACGACACAGACAATTGTAGAATGACATTATGCATATCAGCATAGAGGAAATGACATCATCTAAGACACTCTCGTAAATAACACCACTAGTGCCAAAGCTGTATCTACACAGCTATACAAATTGAAAGAAATCTTTTATAGCTACTCACAGAATTACATTACTTAACTCAATTGCTATGCTGTATATTTATATAATATTTGTGACATTTAGGATGTATGAATTAATAACAATGATTAATCATAATTTATTCAAGGAACTAATTATTAATCCAGTGTATTCACAATTTTGGTGAAGATAATGTTATATTCACTGATTAATGAATATTATATATTATATATATATATCATGATTCTTTCTGGAGAAGTATGAGAGAGTGTTCTTAAAGGAGGATAATCTGGTTTCACTTTTGATTTTACACATATACAATATAGTTCCATATTGACAGTACTTTGACTCAAGGAGTATATGAAAGTACGCGTAAACACTGATAATGCAGAATAGTCAGTGGCGTAAAGGTTATGTATCAAATGAAGTATATTAACCTCGATAATAGATTTATGAAAGAAAGTATGTGTGTACACTCGCTTAGAGTACAAGTTATCGGCTTATAGGTAGGGATATATTATTTGACAATGACTATTCGTTTAAGAGCTTTATGCGTATATTATCGAATTCAATAAGATTAAAATACATCTTAAAATGTCAGTCATTATTACGTGTAGATTGGCTGACATACTATTCTTATGTTTCGAGGAATTGCATCGTGTATCTTAATCTTATAAGCCAAAGTGAATTAGTTATATGGTAGCGATCATTTTATTACCTTCTTTATTGTTGACTTCTAAATACCTTATCTAAACTTATAATATCCTACCTGTATTTAATATAATATATACATGAAACTCTTTTATTAGCGGTATCCTAAACATAATATAAATTCTTGATATTCATTCTTTACCAAAGCAAACGTGGATATGTTAATTAAACTGATCATTATACTAGCAATATGCTAATTTGAAATTAGTGTCGAGTTTTAATTAATACGATGCTAATCCAGTAGCAGCTAAGGCTGATAGAAACTCTTTATTAAGTTAATCTTAAATTCTATGTTAATCGCTATATAGGTAAGAGTATGTGATATATTACAAATTAAGATAAAGAGTAACTAAGTAATCCAGTCATCTAAAAGTCGATACGAAGAGGGTTAATATCCGTAACTGGTATTTATCGCTAACTCGTAATGTATGAACGAAATATATCAAGTAATATAGCTGAAGTATCTAATAAGAGAGATAATCTCTCAGTCTAATATTTACTAAGTTTGGATATAAGTTATTTACAGATCATTTATTAATATGATATATTATTAAGTACCTGATAATATACTAAGATTAATAAGATTATAAATAGAAATAATAATTTGACTTGCTCAGGATTTATAATTTAATAGACATAATACACAATTCTACACCAAGTACGCACAACTGGTTCTAGAAATACCGGCGTTATACAATATTGCTTTTTAATCTATAATATAGTTGTTGTGATAGATGATAGAATGTCTTGTGATAGAGTGTTGTGATATATTATAGGTCTGAAGTTTAGTAATGGCATACTGATAAGGATATTATTACAGAATCATACTCTGATTATTTAATATTTGATGACTTACGTATTTTGCCCTACTCACAATACAGAACTAGTGAATAATCACGCCTACTCCACACGTGTTAGTGACTCGATACACATCCCGACTATTACTTGTCTTCTGTAAAAGTACAAATCATTTTAATGGAGAAGTAATCATCTCGCTGAATTATTGCCAGAGAAGATGCACTTTTGTATCGCGACCTTGAGGGTAGAATCTCGCACTATATATAGTATATTAAATCACTTTTTTGCTTAATGATTGTGCTATATTCATTACTATATACTCACGGTGCTAGAACACATGATTAAGGCATCCCTACTGATCTCTGTTTGAGTGCGCAGAGTGATTGACGAACAGCAACTCTCCCCATGATGGGATTAGGGCAGGACATACCACATAATACGGCGGTGCGAGAGGAGAAAAACATATTGCAATATATATAGACGAGTGGAGACAATGTGCCAGAATACACTACGACGGGGACGATTCCTTGCTTCCTACATTGCCTTAACATTATATTCTACTGACATTGTATTCTGGTAGCACATGATGTTCTGGTACAGACTGGTATCTGACGCTGGCTATTCTTGCTCTCATTCAGCAACATTTGCGCGCAGAGCTCATATTAGTCATTATGTAGCATCGGCAGACTGGCCATTTTCATTGTTGAATGACTAAAATTAAACTTATCATAAGTAACTGGAAACTGAACACTTCGATTATTTGAGAAGATTATGTTACAATTAGCTAGATATATCAAAATTGGGTTATAATAAATTGGCTCAAGTATTCTAGGGATACTTATGCACAAAATAATAATTTATTTATAATTATCCATGAATTTGATAGTTATGAAAAAGTCATATTACTCATATTATATTATAATAAATATTTAACTATATATTACTAATCGTTCAATATATCTAATAACTCTTGAGAAGTATTATTACATAATAGAATGAGTTCTACTATATATTTGACATCAGAGAAGTATATTTACTAGATTGTAGTATAACTTCTGATGATGATGTATTAGTCATGATATGGAATGCGATGGACTAGGTAGAGCGCTAGACTGAGATCTAGAATTACCGAACTTTTCGTTACGCGAGTAATCAGCCTCATGTGAGTGCTTTCCATCTAACCATCTTGTTCTTAGTGCGTAAGACTTCTTAGCTAAAATCGATATAGTGGCCATAGTGCGCAGAACTAAACTAATTAACGAAAAAAGGGAATCTAGCAGAGGCGGCTATAAGTTTTGTTATGTGGCAAATTGTTCATAAGTATTCAGGTAATAGTATATGATATATATACACCTACACAATACGCTATACACATCACGGTAAACACTTAACACACACTGATATAAACTAACAGACTTTTTAAATTGAACTAGAAAGTTTTAACTCTTAATATACTATAGGTTCTATAAACACATACACCATTGTGGCTAGGTCGATAGGCTTTACTGAGTATTCTAAATAGACTTTGTTATATGACTCTGAAACAATGGTTTTTGTGTGAAATAGTTATAGGTACTCCTCTACACAGACAACTGGTACTGTCAACACTATACCAGATGCTATAATCTTTAAGGATGGGTGCCTGAAGGGCATCACAGGATCTGTACCACAAAGGATACAATATAGGACGCGCACTAAGACTCGCACTCAGCTAAGGAAGAGAAGGCCCGAACACGCCATCTTGTGAGATCCGGAACCCTTTCATGTCGGACTTTTTTTTAAGGCATATGGGACCAGCATTAAGAAATCATACATGACACCAAATTGAGGAATTTACACGAAAAGCATATGACTTCAATATATACTGGCACATTGCATCCCTTGGTCATCGATCAAGCTTAAGATTCTGAATTGAATCTTTCTTCCGAGAAGGCATAGGCATGCTTGCTTCTGAGTAAGATCTGGATTCTTCGAAAATATAATTGATACATGGAAATTTCATGACTTATTGAGATCATGGGTCCAAGTCATAAGATATCACTCATACTAACCTTATACAGACAAATATTGGGCGTAAATTGAATGTGTTTCCTATCATGAGCTCAGAATACTACATCGCATGAAGAAGGATAGAAACGTGGCTAGAATACAAATTTATCTATGATATCATTATACTGCGAAGTATTTCATTTAAGTCTTTGTTGAATTAGAACATATATTGGTATTGGTCACATTGATGTACTTATATATTGACAGTTTACAAGTTTGAACTAATTAAACTTCGATTTATACCTTAGGATAAAAGTCTACTATTGAATATTATACTATAACGCGGAAAAATAGGGATGTAAACCAGTGATAAATTCTTTAAATAGACAAAATAGGGCGTGTACACATTTTAAATGGAATTATTCGAGTTGTGAGTCAGCTTAAGATAGAAAAACGAAAAAAATTGGAGCTAAAAGAATTCAAATGCCCAGCGTACATCACTAGCTATATCTATAAAATATATAAAGTGAAACTAAACGCCTTAGAAGAACTTATTTGTTTAATACGTAACAACGAGCATGTGCGTAATATTTGCGATGTTATTTTGTTTCGAATTTCGAATGTCCCGTTTTTATTAAATTAATTCAAAGACATATGTGTTATGTGAATTGATAAATAGTATTCCGCACGTTTATTAGCAAATCACCTCACGCTTACGATTAGGATAGCTGGCTACTGTTGTTTGAGTGAAAGTACTATTTCATTAGTTTTTCCTAAGGTACCTATGGTTTCATTGATCATGTATTATAAGTGATGTATCATACATATATATTGACTTAGTTTTATATATCAGGTATATTATAGATATATTGACTAGTAGCTTTGTTCGAAATTGCTTCTTATTATAAAAATATTATTTAATTGCAACAGTATTATTCAGATATTATATCAATAATCACTTATAAGATTTTGGTGCCGAATATATATTTGTAATTCAATTAATTCTTATTATACAGATAATGGTATTATTATCTTGTTTGATTGCTCTCTATTTAGAATAAAAAACTCCAAAACTTAATCTCAAAAATGAAGCCATAGATGTAAAAATTCGAACTACGATGCTACTAACTGGGTCATCTAAATTTATTGTTGATAATATATCTATAGAGGTAATGATATTATCAAACTGATATTATGCATAGTAATTTAAGAAAACAATATAGCATCATTAGGTTTATAGAAAACTAAAATATCATTAAGGTTTTAATGAAAACGCTATCAACACCATAAGTATTAAATAGAGAAAATTTAATACAGAGTGATATATTTCATCTAGACGTTCCCTTTGTACCTTCCTAGTTTGGGTTAGATTCGAATTATAATTCTATGAATAATAAATTTGTGCTTAGTTAAATAAGAGGACCGGTTAAATAATTTATAGATAAGAAAGGGAAAATTAATAATAGGGACTCCAATCATAAATCGTTGATAAAAAACGCTCATTCTCACAAGGCGGGAATAATTTGAGAAGACGTTGCAGGATTAAGCGATAGCGAATATTCTTGAGTTTACGAATAAATATAAATAAAGAGCGAAATTAGGTAAATGATTGTACGATATACCTATTCATGATAAATAAAAGCACGACTCACTTATACCAAGTAAATGTTATAGTGTTATTAATCCTTATCATTAAAGTTAGTATATTTGCGTTTTTTTTAACATTTAAATTATATTTTTTACTTTCTATAATTTATGAATTTTATGTGATATTGGTTTGAATCATATTAGGCTAAGAGTGCTATAGATAAAAATAGACCACATATCATTGACAATAAACAGGATATAATCGGTGACTCAATTTATCTTCTGCGGCTCGTGCACGCGATAAAGAAGCATGGATTCTAATTTTGAATTTTTTTGTTTCTTTCTTCTAATACTTAGGTTGTATTTACTTACCGCAGATGTTTTCGCAGAACGTAACTCGTTACATTTACTTTCGCATGTAATATACCCTATACTCACCATCTTTCGTGCTCGCCCTCTAGTAAACTAAAACGAAAGTAATAATCAAATTGTGTAGAATAAGAGAAAACACTGTTTTAGGCATAGGAATACTGCTCAGATTTTGTGGTGCCTGATCTTCTTTTTCACAATTCAATTTTATTGTTTGTAGAGAAACTCCTTTATGGGCGGGAACCCTATTATATCGGTGTATCCACTCTGCAATATTATTATCTTCCTTCTTTTAAGTTTATCCCCTTTGGTCTCTTGGCCGCCTCATCAGACTGATCGCGAATTGACAATTAAGGTAAGGGACAGGGTGGCTTACATTTCAATTTGATTTTAATTTTTGCTTTTCTTTTTGTAAATTTTTTTATAATGTATTTCTTTTACTTATCTCATTTTTTTGTCCCCGTTATTTTGAAAGGTAGCCGGGCGTGATGTGGGGGTATTCATAAGTGAATAAAATCGAACTAGTTTTGTATTTAATATTTACCTGGTCACAAGCCCTTTTTCAAATTTCAGGTAATGGTCATGTGCCCCTTTGCTCCAAAGCTGCGGGTATTAATATTGCTAATATGAACATTTTCCTAATAGTATATTTATTAACTCACTTGTAATATATATATATTTATATAATTATATGTATATATACTATAGTATATCTTATTATATAATTATAATAGTATAATTATTAAGTTATATATTATTTATTATGTATTATATTATTGTATATATATATACTAATTTAAATACTCAAGTATATTGTATATAAGTAATATATAAATATTTAATATATTTAATAATATATATATATATTATATATATAACTATACTATTACTATATATACTAAACTATATACCTATATGATATTTCGAATGTATTTATTTCTAACCTAAAGTTCACCCTATAATTATAGGTAATTGTTAACATAATAACACTTGGAAAACTATTTGGCAACTTAATTCAGGAAGAAAACTTGAAATATATTCATAAATTTGCATTCTATTTTATTAACATAAACATATAGTCTTATTTCTTTGTTCAAAATTAGATACTCTAAAAACAGACCATATATCAAATTATTATACCAGATTAAAAAGTACCACAAAAATTTCCTCAAATAGCGGCACGAACAGAACAAACAATAATAGAGAGGTGAAAGAAAACATCCTCTGACTCTTAAGGTGTATCATAGGCCATTTAACATTTTTTCACCGCATAATACTATATTGAAGGAAGGCCCCTATAGGGTAATAATTAGTTGCCGTAAAGTCTGTAAAAATTTGTCTAACAACCACGCGGGAGACCTTTATATCCAATCTCAATCTGTTTGCCGCAGAACACGTGTCGCCCTAATGAAGGAATTTTACTATCCAGGTTCCCGCGAAAGAGTAAAGGAAAATGAGGTTATGAAGAGGAATAGGAGGAGAGGATTAGAAGAATTATACCGTGAATCTTGGATATCAAGTATCTGTGAGATAAATGAAATAATCTTAGTCATAGAATAGTATTCTTAAAAAAAGTATTGATCTCACAAAGACTTTATTAGCACGAAAAACCCTAAATTTGATGATTACGTTTTTCTTTAAAGATCATTAACCAAGCTTGAACCAAAGCCAACGAATTGCTGTCTGAAAAATGGTGGAACAAAAAGCAGTGGTTTTAATTTTTTAAAAATGGTCCGCTATAAGTCTTATGTGGACGTAATCGACTGGGGTAAATTCTCCGTGTCATTTGCCCGTAGACCTGCTACCGGAAGTGGTAAGAACGTTGCACTTGCAAGGCCACTTAGGGATTAAGAGAACGCGATTAATGAGTGAAACGTCGGGAGTTTGTGATGTGAAGAAGTATTTCACTTCGTCGGTACAGAAGATCGTTAGTATTCTGCTTGTAATGAATGCCAATAAGCAAACAGCACACGCACTATTAGTCCTAATTGTAGCCAATAACAAAGAAGTGTATATAACAAGAGTCTGAAACAATGCTTTCCATTGTACATATTAAAACATGAGCCCCTGTCCGGCGGTATAATAATTGTTTATTTCTTGCCCACGATAGGGTACAGTAGCTTTTCTTTGTTTGGCCGAAGGATGCCTCTTAAAGGAAGATGAGTGCTAGAATGAGCGTCCAGTTAAAGTATTTATTGTATGGAGATTCTCTACCTTTCGACTGGGTATAGTGCCTGACAAAATCTCAGTGACAATGGAGGATGCCTTTAAAGCTCATCTGTTTGAAGACCGGTCTGTAAGATGGATAGGGTGCCAAGCATATCTGCACGACAGTGGGAAACCCACAAGTCAACGGAATCTTGAAAATACGACATCGACGTCTTTATTAGCAGCCCTTCGTTCGCATGTTAAGCGAAATAGTTTCAAACATAATGATTGGCGTATCTAGTCCACCGTTTGGCGCTTTTTGCAATAAGAACCGGCTCCTCTGAAACAGAAAATGGGATTACAGCTTTTCAGGTGTTTTTGGCCAAAACGTGAATATACCTGGGAGATTGGTAGACGCCGAGAGACCAGGTAGAAGGCGTATGTGTACGATAAATTTTAATTTTACAACAAGTTATGCAGGGTTGTTTGCCAGCCCGTTGGCCAGGCCGTGAGAGGCTATCTTTTGAAGAACCTGATCAGTGTTCGCTTCCTAAAAAATTTTGATAGGAAATCCAGCTAGTTTCTTGTAAAGATTAACAAACATATATTTGGATATGAGATTTTAGGCACGAAGCTAGAAGAAAGTATAAATTTGGCCCTATAAGGTATTCTGCGACGTATCGATAATATACAAATGTTTTATATTTTTCTTATAAAAAAATTCAGTGCCTTGAGTAGCGATGAGAATTTTAAGATACTAAATATATTAGCCCTATTTTAGTCGGAGGCCTGATCAGATGTATATATATAGGCAGTATTAAATTATTGAATAATAGAATATTGTGAGAGATAGTCAGCAATTTGAAAACGGATATACTCGAGTGATGATCTATAATTTTCTGTATAATATACAATTGAATATGACATGACTATTTCAGAAATTTTTGTCAAAGTGAAGTTGTGTACAATAATATTTGCTTGAATAGATAACTGTGAGTTTATTAGTATGTTTGTAATTTACCCTCCTCAGACGGTAGTTTTCCACGTATCTTTTACCTATTTCCTCTTAATCCTTGATGTATTAGTTTGAGATAGAATAATGTGAACGGTCCTAATTCTTTTGTGTGGCTACTATCAAACTAATTGAAATTATTCTCATAAAATGGATAAGCTCTCTTCTACCATTTGTCTGTTCATTTGTTTGAGCCTAAGCTACTCCAGGGACACCTAACTTTGATCTGTAAACGTTTCCCCGTTTACCCGATTGGCAAAACTAAGGAGAGAGGGAAGCGGGCACTAGCGTGCTATTTACTTCCCCTATACAAGTAGGTGAAGAATAAAAAGGTTCTCAAACTTCCTGAATTACAAGTGTGAAAATACTGGAGGCATACGAATGCCTAACAGTCCAACTTTTTAGGGTTAAAGATTCAAAACTTGTAACGGTTTGGGGAGAGCTGTGGAAGCCGCCTTGAGGGCCCCTTAGCGAGGACGAGTATTATTATTTTTTGTAGTAAGAGAGAGAATCCTCTCCCATTAACCCTTTGCTCATCTTAGATGTGTCGTCCGTAACAACGCTTCCCAATGCCCAATATTAACTTTGTCTAATTATACTCAAATTTTATATGACTGGAAGTTTATGAGATTGATTTTTTTTCTTCTCCAAATATAAAAAAATGAATAAGTTATAAACTTAAAAGCAAATAAACCCTTTTCACTCCATCATTCCAATTATTAATTACTTATTTAATTGGCCTGAGTAATAACCTCAGATCATAATCTGGCGAAGAAACTTACATTCATATTTATTTAATTATTATATTAACAATAAAAATCCCCTTCTGAACAGTGATCGACGGTGTGAAAAAAAAAAGTAAATGATTCTGTGAATTTTGTGATGTGTATTTGAACTTAACTATGTATTCGTGCTTCATTATAAATAACTGTCGCACTCTGTTATATAAATTATAAAAAATATGTTCATTAAACACTGCTTGAAGAAATAAAGCTGTACTAGAAAAAAAAAAAAATAAAAAAAAAGAAGAAAAAATTTGAAACGCATTCCAAATAAGACTTTTTGCTCCTATCGCTATTACAAACGCTGTGTACGAGTCTTTTAAGCCTAAACGCTTTTGAAAAAAAAATAACAAAAAAAAAACTTTTCTCAAAGCAGCTTCTTTGTTCAGAACAAACAGATTTAATGGGGGCGAATAAGAACAACTGCCTGAACGTCTTAAGGTTGGGGAGAAGGAAAAACCCATTCCCCCAAAGGCCAGTTAACAAGGAAGACTCCCTCGCCGCAAAAATCACGTACTCCTTCTTTGGTTGATAGAATCTTCTACGAGTTTCAGAAAGTGAGACCGCGGAATTGTTTACCCTTCATAAGCAAACAGACATTAAGTCGTCCGTACATATAAATTAGACTGCTTCCATTCTCTCAGGTCAAAGGGCGAAGGAAACAAAAGCATCTCTGTTCATCCCATCCAACTTCCCGCTTGATGGCTATGATAATTGTCAGTTGGTTTGTCTGAACGACCAATGCGGTATCTCTACTACTCTTATTAACGGAAATAATGAGGGTCGCGAGAAAGTCCGACTTTTAGCCTCCATACTCCCAAATAGTCTTGTTTCTACATTACAATTCCCATTAAGAGACAATGCGTATGAAGAACTAATGGGTCGCATAGAGGACATACTTACCGGCACTGAAGACAGCGTGGTGAGGGAATGTTCTTTCATAAATAGGGGAATGGATAAAGACAAATTTGCAAGTTCATTATTCTACACCGTGTGTAAAGAGTGTTGGGACGGAAGAACTTAGAATTACTCGTAAAACAATCCGAAATTCGCACAAGAGCTCTTCCAACTTGAGACTGCGCTCATCAGGTCCAGAGAGTCTGTATTCTTAAGCTCAAGATAATCGAATCCAATACAACCTTGTGGTTTGTGGCCGACGATCTTTTTCAAGAACTTTGTTACATTATAAAAATTCCAACCGATGCGCTCCAGATTGGGAGAGATCTCCCATACTGGGGTAAATGTGCATCTAGCTATTCAGAAGAAATCCACATTCGAACATTATAACCCTCACGAAGAATCTCCACTGACCGCGACACAAGAAAGGAAGAGCGGATAGTCGTTTC
>JABUQX010087616.1:5000-12500 GCA_015478945.1 Trachelipus rathkii
CATCTCCGAATTTCAATCTTCTACGAACATTTCCTATTTTTAGGGGGCAGCACCACCCTTCGGGGGGTGCATAGCTACGTAACTTCGTCTACAACGAGGTTCCGTCACCATATAGCTCGCCTCCAAATTTTAGGACGATACGATAAACAAACCTTAAACCTGGTAGATATAATTATATATATATATATATATATATAAATATAATATATAATATATTATAAGTATATATATATATATATTATATATATATATATAATATATATTATATATATATATATATATATATATATATATATATATATATATATATATATATACGCAGAAAAAGTGAAAGTATTTCACGGCTCATATCAAGGAGGCACAAACCGAATCAGCGCTGTTACTATATATATATATATATATATATATATATAGTAATAATATATATATATATATTATATATATATATCATATATATATTAATATATATATGAATACATATATATATATATATAATATATATATATATATATATATATATATATATAATATATATATATATATTATATATATATATATATATATATATATATATATATATATATATATATTATATATATATATATATATATATATATATAATATATATATATTATATATATATATATTATATATATAATATATATCAAAGGTGGGCACCGTTAATGAGAAAGTTAACGTCGTTAATTCTTAATCGTTAACAAAAAAAATTAACGGCGTTAATCTTTAAAGCGTTTATCGGTAAAGAATGTAGCGGAAGTTAACGTTAATCGTTAACGTTAACCGTCTCTGCAAAATTTTTTTTTTTTTTTTACTTATTTTTTTTTTTTTTACAATTAACATTCCACCACTCACGGTCAGTGTCTTTTTCAAGGAGGGGATGTTGCACTCCAAAAATTTCATCCGCTAGCGCAAATCACGCAGATGAACAGACGCAGGCTTTTAAAGTGAGGGAGATTAACTTCAGCAGGAAACACATGAAGAACATGGAAGAGAGTTCCACAGAACAGTGGTGGGAAGGAAAAAAGGGAAGCACGGCAGCAAACTAGCCTGGAGTTTCCAATATCTACACAAAACTCATGAGAAGATACAGCACCCCTTGTGCAACTAGGGCGTCGTAAAGGTGGTGGTACGGCCCGAGTGAAGTTCCCTTGAACACCTGCCGCTGCGATACTATATGAAAAGAGAATAAAGCCCAACATCGGTGCGCAAAGATAGGGGTTCAGTGAACTGAAAGTACATAACAGTTTAATAAGCCTTTGGCTTTTGACTCGACCCTGTCCAAAAGCCGGGTTAAACCAGAGCCCCCAGATATGAGAACAGTCTCTATACAAGGCCGGATGAGACCCTTGTATAGCTGGAGTAACTGAGAAGAGGAAAAAAAGTCTCGCAGTCTAAACAAAACTCCCAGATTCTTTCTTTGAGGCCGCCCTAGCAACCATTGTGATGTGAGGTTTCCAAGACATTTTTTTTATGTTAAGGCCAAGGATATTTATATTGTCAACAGGAGAGACGAAAGAACCGTCAAAAGAGATAGGAAAGTTAGAAAGGTATTTTAGAGAGGGAGATTTGTAGAAGTTGGGTTTTTAAAAGATTGATTTCACAAGGTTGAGACGACCCCACCCGCAAATTCTATCTATATCAGCGAAGAATAGAATCGGAAAGCTTAAGACGAGAGGCAATTCCTAGAAGTAAAAGATGGAGCAGAATTGAAAAGGGAGTTGAAGAATAAAGGGTCGAGTCCATTCGCATGTGAGTGGATAGAGTCAGATGTGCAGGTGAGAAGATCATTAATGAAAAGTAGGAATAAAGTAGGAGGAACACGAAACCCTGAGGAACTCCACTATTGACAGAAAAAGAGAAGTCGCTCTATCAACCATCAGCCGATGTTTAGCGACTTGAAAGAAAGCTAGACATAAGTAAGCAAAGAGAAGGAGACCCAAGCAGGCGGAGCTTGGAGAGCAATGAATGGCGTGCCATACTCGGTCAAATGCTTTTTATATGTCAAGCGCTGCCACGCAAGTCTCCCCGTAGTTCCTAAGAGCGAAAAACAATAAATCAGTTAGATAGGAAAGTATATCGCCAGTAGACCTCGAGCGCCGAAGTCCGTACTTGCGATCGGAATGAGTTTCCAGATGATCTAGAAGTGAGAGTTGAGAAGGGTTTCAAAGATCTTAGATAGAATACAAGTGAGAGCTAAAGGGCGATAGTTAGAAGGAATCAGAGCGGCTTCCTTTTTTCGGAATAGGTTGGACATGTGCGAGCTTCAACGCGGAAGGAAAGTGCTAGTATTGAGACATAGAGAGTATAGTTGAACGAGGGGTGGTGTCAGCACGTAAGCACATCCCTTCAAACTCGGGGCTTTTTGTCCAACCCTGGTGTAACATTACTAAACTAGTTAATATACCGAGTAAATATAAACACATTTTGAACCATTGGAGAGGAGCGTTTGGGAAATTTTGAAAAAAAAAATTATCTCTTATCGAAATCGAATCTAATACAATTAAAATCTGATAAGAAAATATTTTATAAACTCGTAAATTAAGTTAACGGTTAACGATGTAGGGGAAAATTTTAAACTCGTTAATAGACGCGTTAATTTTTTTCGAATTTAAATGAACGCGTTAAAAGTTAACTGAATAAATTTAACGAAGTTAATTAACCGGATTCAATCGCTTTTTAAGCGTTAATCCCACCTTTGTAATATATATATTATATATATATATATATATATATATATATATATATATATATATATATATATATATATATATATATATATAAATATATATATATATATATATATATATATATATATATATATAGAGAGAGAGAGAGAGAGAGAGAGAGAGATCTTCTCTGGGCGGCTAATCCCCCCCTAAAAAAATTCCAGAAATCAGCCTATGGGAATAACCTGTCTTATTCCTAATGCTTCTGCTTCTTAGTACTTGTAAATACAAATTTTGCCGGGCAAGACTGTAGGAGGCATCTTAAATATTTCATAAAAATGACTTTGTCATTAGGTCTGAAATTTATTAGGTATATTCATATTAAGGTATTTTAGATAAAATATTGAAGATTCTTGTATTCACATCACATCTGCATCCGCCATATCACTAATGATTATCCTGGAGTTGTCAAAAACAATGAAAATTGAAATCCTGGTTTTTGTCTCACATTGGCTCTCCTTACATGATCCGGTTCTGTCAATATATCTCCTCTTGTTACACTGGGCAACAAAAAAAAATTTTTTTTGGAATGTTTCCTTAACTTCATTAGAGTAATCTTACTAATTTTTGGGTGAGAAAAACGAATATGACAAAGAAAAAATCTTTATTTTCTCCAGTTTCTGTGATATACAATAGGTGGAAATGTTATTTTAACGGATACCTTTGTTCCATTACAGAAATATCATGATGGAATCTTTCACCGTGTTCATCACTGACAGCTCCACAATTAGGAGGGAAAAAGTCTAGGTGGGAGTGGAGAAAATAGATTTTAAGTGACATGTTGCATCCGAGTTGATGGTATTTTTCCAGAAGTACTGTCACCAACTGTGTGTAGTTATCATCTCTTTTGTTGCCTAAACTTCCTTTTCTTTCCCCTCCAAAACTCAGTTAAAAGCAGGATCCTTTACAAGTTGTCGAATTTGTGGCCCAGCAAAAATACCTTCCTTAACCTTTGCATCACTCAACCTATTAAATTTGTTGCGTAACTACTTAAAAGACTCTCTTTCCTAGTTAATAACTTTGACAAAATTTTTACTGAGACCCAGCTTTATATGAATGGGTTGAAGGAGAACATCTTTTGGGTTCACGAGAGACTCGACAACATTTTTTTCGCTGGGATCAAGATTTCTTGAAAGCCAATCTGCTTGAATGTAATGTGCTTTCCTATCCCTCCTGTCTCACATATATAAAAAGCAGCAGTACTTAGTGAAACCCTGTTGCAATCCTAAGAGTACAGCGAATACTTTGAGATCATCACAGATTTTCCACCTGTGTTCACCATATTTGACTGAGTCGAGGGGAGCTGTCATGTTTGCATAAGTCTTCTTCATGTGAACTGCATGACCAACAGGAATAGAGAAGGAAGACGGTTGCCGTTGTGTAGTAATATAGCTTTCAAACTAAGCTTGGATGAGTCTATGAATAACCTCCATTCAGTTGGATCATGGTTCAAATTCAAACATTTCATAAAGCAATTAACGTCGCAGCAAACAACCAAATTGTTTTTCCTCTCAAAAAGGGAAGCAGATCCCTCTGACGTTTTCTTTACTGTGAGACCCTGACATGACGTTGAAGAAGATGCCATTGCTGTGGTCTTGACCCTAGAAGTTCTGCCTTCTCATTTGACAAGTCAAAGTCTCGAGTGAGATCACTCAATTTCTCTTGACTCAGTAGGTGCGGTGTATCATCGATTACCTACAAATCTGGGTCATGGGATGTGGAAGGCTTGTTGGGTTCTTCTTCTTCCACGCGTTTTCATTTTCTACTTCAAGGTCATAATGTTGAAGTGGAGTAGGAACTGATAGACTATCTGAAAGTGGAATAGGTCGAATATCAGATGGAAGATTCGTTTATCCAACTGTTCCTCTTTTCTTCCTTGATAATCCTGCCTTTATAGGTGGAGTCAAGCAGAAGTGGCAGTCATCTGTATGGTTTGTAGGCTCTCGCCAAACCTTAGGCACAGTAAAAGTCATACATCGTTTTTTTTTATATTTCAGCCATTCTCGTAGTACAACTGAGCAAGAATTGCAACATATATGTGGAGCCTATGACTTAGCCTGGTCCCCTACCTTCCTACCAAAATAATGCTGATAGGCAGTCTTTGCAAGAGGCGTAAGATTGCGTTACTGTGACGGAAAATGTATTTCACCACATTCGTATCCATCCCTTCTCCCTTTCCTAACTCTTCCCACTTAATGTCGCATACACCTTCAAAAGCATTCCAAAACCAGAAATTCTGAAAAAACAAAACATAAACTATGAAATTCAGCAGTTATTATGTTTATAATCTACATACATCTGGGGAACGTTCTGTTAGGTCAGTTGAGAGGTGTGACAGCTCCCAGTAACAAGATTTCCCCCATACTACAAATGTAGACTCTAAAAAATTCCTTGTCACTGTATAGCCAAAGCAAGAAATATTCGATTTTTATGGTGATTTTTGAATCCAGCAGGTGGAAATACACAAAAATACGCTAATTTTGAGCCCGAAACAATTTCACTGTTTTGCAGTGTTATTATTGTATTACCTATTTTTTTTTTTAATGGTGGGGAGGGAGCAGAGCCAAGGGAGTGTAAATGAAAAAAATTGCTCTAAAAATGAAATTGAAAATTGAGGTTGTTCATGAAACAATACCTTTAAAATAAATTAAAACTATAACTGCGCAGCACATATCAAATATCAAATGATCCACTTAAATCTCTTTTCCTGTAAACAGTTGATGCTTTATGTGCTCGTCAATGCACCCTTTAATTTTAACTCGATAAAAACACGTTTTATTACTTTAAATTTTCCAAACTTAGCATAAATCGGAAATTTTCTCTCCCCTTCTGTCATTTTATTTCTCCTGCTGTTTTATGGAAAAGAAACGTCTATAATTTTATTGCTCCTCCCTTGGTTAATATGAATTTGTCAATTCTGCAATCTGTCAATTTTTTAAGGGGTCTCTTATATAGTTTTTAAATCTGTCCAGAAAGCCATTCGTTGCACGACCACCAAACTCTTCATTGAGCTGAAGCTCTCTTGCATTTGCTAGTTTTCTTTTACTTGTTTTTTCCAATTCTTCTTATATCTTTATTAGTTCTCCTTTTAATGCATTCAATTGAGATGACCGTCGGAACACATAGCGCGCGCACCCACCCCCCTCCCCACCCCCACCACACTAAAGCTTAGCTAACGTCATTTGAATAGGTCATGAGTAATACATTATTCCATCTATACGAGCGCTTCTAAGGCCCGCGTTTAAAGCGTTAGTATATCTTGATCCTTACAAATAAAAAAATTATAATTTTAATTTGATATTAAAAAAAAATTAATTTATTTTTAATTCTGTTTATTTTAAATACTTTTCATAATTTTTTATAAATATTACTATTATTACTATATTATTATATTATTATTATTATTATTATTATTATTATTATTATTATTATTATTATTATTATTATTATTATTGTTATTATTATTATTATTATTATCATTATTATTATTATTCATGTGCAATTATCACTGGCCAACAAAGATTTTGCGGCAAAACATTTGAAGGTCATTTTATAGGTAACTTGTTGCCCTGATTCCGAATATGACCTTCCGTTTTCCTCGAGATGGGCTCTCTAGGCTGCGAGTTCTTGACGATAACAGGAGGGCCAGGCGGATACGGCACAAAAGAATCACATTGAATAACAACCCAATTTTATGGTTAAGGTTGGTAAGCGTAATTCACAAAAACAAAAAGACACGAACAACGATATGTGTCAAATGTGTAGCATGGGATAGGCAGTGAAGAGTAAAAAGATTGCTAATCTAGGTCACGAAACACGTTTCAATTCAGTACAATGAAAAACAAGTCAGCCGACTGATGTAATTGGCAGTATGTACAAATCCGCTGTCGCGCGGCAGCTGGGCGGATGGCGTGTCTAGATGATCATGTCTTCTTTGTGTGGGTTTGGGATATCTTTCGTTCCATCACCTTGATATTTGATGGAACCTGCCTCCCCTTGAACTGTCGGGCCTCACAGCCTTATAACATCCTAGATTATCGGAAACCGATGACTAAGACACTATGTTAGAAAGTGACGTTTTTGCACATGCTCATATAGCATTCAAATTTTGAAGTGTCCTGAAAGCGGATTTTCTTGGTACGAGTTCTAGGCATAGTTAGCAGACTTTATGGTTGCCAAGAAACACGTTGCGCGAACAACCAAGGACAAAACTTTACCGAGGGGCAGGGGATGATTTCAACTAGTCAGTTCACTATGGGAAGATTTGAAAATTGTCATCCTTGATGATTTGTCGAATTTGAGGGCCGCTAAAGATTCCAGCTTGGAGTTTCTCCATTACTCAACCCTGGAAAAAATCTGCAAAATATATTTGAAACATTCACCATCTTTGGCTCTAGGGCCCTAACAAATTGCTTCATCAGTCCTAGTTTAATGTGGAGTAGTGGTGGGAAAATAATTTTCCCCTGTCAACCAGTGGTCCGTTAATGATATTTGATGAACCTACAGTCATATTTTCCCTAGCAGGCGATACAACTTTTTCCCAGTGGTCTTCTTTAGCCCTCCTACTATCCCACAAGCATATGAAAAAAGGGTACTTAGTATATCCGCTTTGCTGCCCAAGTAAGATGTTGACCATATTCAAATCAACGCATATAGACCACTGGTGTTCATATATCTAAGCTTCTGCAAGATCATTCTTATATTTTCATATTCCTCTTTCAGTTTTGCTGAGTGACCTATTGGAATCGATGCA
>JABUQX010087617.1:0-12500 GCA_015478945.1 Trachelipus rathkii
CTTATATATATAATATATATATGAATATATATATATATATATATATATTATATATAATCAAATATATATATATATAATACTATATTATTATAATATTATATATATATTATATTATATATATATTATATTATATATATATATATTATATATATATATTATATTTATATATTATTATATATTATATATATTATTATATATATATATATATATAGTATTATATATATATTATATATATTTATAATATATAATATATTAAATTATATATATATATATATATATTATATAGTATATTATATATATATATATATATATATAATATATATTATATATATCATATAATATATATATATATATTATATATATATTATATATATATTATAATATATATATATATATGTTATATATATCTATATATTGATATTATATATATTATAATATATAATATTATTATATTTATATAAATATTATATAAAAATTATATATATATATATATACATATATATATATATATATATATATTATATATAATTTTATTATATATTTATTAATATATGCATACCTATAATCCAAACATCAGTTTCGCTATATCTCATGGCATTTTTCATAGACTTGTTAATTAACATTTTGCAAACTCTCCTTTCTTTACTTTCTCGCAAACTGGCTTCTGTCTTACTTTTTATCAAGAGCTATTTATATCTTTTTAATTTTTTAAATATATATATATATATATATATTATATATTATAATAAATATATATATATATATATATATTATATTATAATTATATATATATATATATTATGATATAATATATATATTTATATATATATATTAAATTATATATATTATCTATATATATTATATTATATATAGTATATAGTATATATTATATATATATATATATATATATATAATATTATTAATATATATATAATATATATGATATATATATATTTTATATTATATATAGATATTACCCGACTAATGGCGTCTGAGGCATCCTTTGCATATTTTCTCCCTGATCAAGTAGTCTGAAAATATATTTATATATTATTATATATATATATATATATATATTATATATTAATTATATATATATATATATATCTTATATTATATATTATATATATATATAGTATATATATATTATATATATTATATAGTTATAATAATAATAAATCATAATAATAATAATAATAATATAATAATATTAATAATTAATAATAATAAATATAATAATAATAATTAATAATAATAATAAAATAATAATAATAACAATAATATAATAATAATAATAATCATAATATATAATAATAATAAGAATAATAATAATAAAATAATAATAAATATAATAAAATAATCATAATAATATAATAAAATATATAATAGATAATAATAATGAATAATAATATAATAATAATAATAATAATGTATAATAAAATAATAATAATAACAATATATATTAATAAATAATATATAATAATAATATATAATAATAATAATAATAATAATAATGAATAATATAATAATAATATAAAATATAATAATAGATAATAATAATAAAGAGGAAATCTTCTCTGAACATTGACTTTATTGTTATTAATAAAGAAACGTAGGCTTCCAGATTTTTTAAAAATTAATGATTTTTGTTTTAGATAAGCTTTTAAGCTATTTTTTAATAAAAATCTACTTTACTTCCATTATGCACTATTTTTAATTATTTAATTATATATATATATATAAATATCACTTAAGTAATGTAATAAAAATAATATTAATATTCCAAGAGCAAGGACTTCAAGCTAAAAACTGCTGTTGCCATGCTTTTGATACGAAGAGAACTTGTTCGTATATGAAATATATATATAATATATATTATATATATATATATTATATAATATATATATATATTATGTATATATATATTATAATATTATATATATACTATTATATATATATATATATTTTAAGTGTACGATGTTTTTTTTTAGTCTGGCAGACAGGTAGTGTTACTGGCGCTGACATTATAATACTATAAGAGAAATGAAATTCTACGTACGTCCGATATGCATAGAAATTTCAATCTTAAGAAAGGAGTAGTGACGAAAATTTCCAGGATTAATTTAATTACTCTAAACGTTATTACTAAATTAGTTGTTCATTTCCTTTGTAATATGAATTAGTTTTTTTTTTCTTCACTTCATAAAATTTTGTAATAATTTGTGGTTTAGAATTTAATTTATTTTATTAAAAGACTCAGAAATATTGGTGGAGCTACTACCTAACCTACCTATGTAAACCACTGATATGATATATATTAATAATATATTATAATAGTTATATATTTATAATTATATTATATTATATATATATAATATATATAATGTATAATTTGTAGAAACTGTACTGTGAATAGTGAGGATATAGTCACCACTCCAAAGCTAGCGTAAAAACCAGAACCTCCTAAGTTTCCTGATCGCAAACTGGTATAAATGAAAATTAATTAGGTTAGGTTAGGTTTGGTAAGGTTAGGTTTGGTTAAGTTAGTAAGGTTAATTAGGTTAGGTTAGGTTGGTTTAGGTTAGGTTAGGTTAGAGTTGCTTATAAATTTAGGTTGGTTGTACAGACAGTTTCTACATAATTTTCCTAATATATATTATATATTATAATATTTTATAATATATATATATATTATATATATATATATATATATAATATATATATATATATATAATATATATATATATATATATATATATTATATATATATTTATATATATTATATATATAATATATATATATATATATATATATATATATATATATAATATATATATATATTTATATATTATATATATATATATATATATACTATATATATATATAATATATAATATATATAATATATATATATTATCATATTTGGTTTTTGGTGTGGCGAATCTGAAGAGAGTTTTGAGAGGATTGGTAGAGTGAGATTTGGCAGAGTGTGTAGAAAGGAGAGTGCTTGAAGTAAACGTAGATAGAAGTAAGGTTATGGTTGTGAGTGAGGAAAGTCCTTGGTGTGTGAAGTTATGCTAGATTGTGAGCAGCTGGAACAAGTGTCTGAGTTTAAATATTTAGGATATATGTTGATATGAAGGGAACGGAAGTGATTGCAGGAGAGTAAGTGGAAAGTTCTCAATGGACAAGGTGTTGTTGCAATAAATCGTTGTTGAATGTATAAGGGAACTGAAGTCTGAGTGTCTAGGGTTTACATGAGGGTATTGTTGTTAACTGTGTTATTGCAAGTAGTGAGACTAATGGTCTGGAATAGAGTATAGATATACAGGTTCAATATGTGTTCAGATGGACAATCTTAGGGGTGTGCTGGTGTGAGAAGAATTGAGATAAGGTGAAGTGAATGAACGTATTAGAGAGTTGTGTGGTGTGAAGAAAAGGGTAAATGAGAGAATAAATGAAAGTATGTTGAGATGTTTGGTCATGTGGAAATAGGATGTAATGGTAGTCGGTTGGTTAAGAGGATGTATTGTGGCGAGTGTGTTGTACCGACCGCTGGGAGACGTAATAAAAAGTGGATGAGGTCGGTAAACGATTGTTTGGAAGGAGATGAATATGTGATTGGTAGAGGCGAGAAGAAAGCTGTATAACAGGAGTGAATGGCGGAGTTTTGTGAAGGGTATGGTTGTGGCCCACCTGGGCAAGGGATGATACCCTTACATTGACGATCTACCATTGTGAGGGTCTTCGCGGTCTATGAAGCTATAGGGTGGATTTTTTTGACTGCGACGAGTTCTCACTAATTAATGGTATAGAGGGGGCGGTAAGGTCATATTCTTCTACTGCTTTTTCTTTTTCCGGATGGCAGCTACGCAGCCTTACTTCCTAATCTTGGGAAATAAAGGAGGATGAAAGAAGAAGAATATATATACTATATATATATAATATATAATATATAATATATATATATATAATATATATATTATATATTAATATTATATTAATATTAATATATTATATATATATATATATATATATATATTATTATATATATATATATTATATATTATGTATATATATCATATATATATATTTATATATAAGTATGATGTGTGTGTATGTGTGTGTGAAATAACTTGGCATTGGTTCACCTTTTACATTGCAATTTATAGATTAATCAATAGTCTTTTGGCAATGATCGTGCATTTCTAAAAATATGAAGTTAAACCAATTTATAAAAGCTGAAGACATAGAGTACTGGAAGGGTCGCAGACGGTTGCCCTCCCCACCTTTTCTGACCTTTTTAACCGCTGCTTTTTTGACTCTGATTTTTACTGACTTGAATTTTTTGCCTTACCTTTTTTTGGCATTGACCTTTTTTTCGACCAACCCTTTGGTCTTCCATGGTCATTTTTGGCCCACGGTATTTTTTGGCAACCCTAATTTTTTGGCAACCCTAATTTTTGGCAAACCTTCGAAGAAGGGTTGGCCAAACGGTTGCGCAAGCAACCGTTGTACGTGTCCCACCCCTATTTTACGCCTAATTTTTTCGATCATGGGTCATTTTTGCCACGGTAATTTTTGCGCCACCCTTTAGGGATTAGCCCGTTTTCTGAGTGTCTTAACTTGTTTGAACCAGATATTTCGGCTTTGACCTTGCCAGATACACCATGGGTCAATTTTTGGCCCACGCATTTTTTGCCTCACTCGTGGGCGCACCGTCACATAATTTTCGTTCCTACTTGAACGCATGTATGGAATTCTATCTAAACTGAAGCATATCAGCACAGCACACAACACACCACCATCAGCACAGCACACACACACACACCACACATCACCATTCACACAAACACACCCTTTTTCGACCTATGGTCATTTTTGCCAGGTAACAATTTGTGTCCTTTAGGGGCTATGCCGTTTTTTGATGTCTTACAAAAACCATTTTGTTGACCTATGATTTTCGGCTTTGACCTTGCCAGATACCCATGGGGTCAATTTTGGCCCATGCCAATTTTTGTTTGGCCACTCGTTGGCCACCGTCACATATTTCGTTCCTAACTTGAACGCATGTGTGGATGCTATCCTAACTTGAAACACTAGCACAAACCACAATCACATACCCACACAACACACACACACACATTACACACACACCCAACACACACGCACACACACACACCACACTTACACTTATACAAACATAATATTACACTCACACTCACACCATAGATACTTGCACTTAACATTTACAGCTTATAGCAGCACGTACAAACACACGGCCAATCCTTTGGTCTTTCCATGTCTCAATTTTTTACACACATCCCTAATTTTCGGCATGCCTATTTTTCGTCGACCTATTTTTCGGCCAACCTGGCTTGGTGCTTCAGGGGACAAGTTTCTTTGAGAACCAAATTTTTCGGTCAAACACCTTTTGTATTTTGATGCCTCAACTTTGATAACTCAGCTTTGATGCTCACTTTGAATGCCCAACTTGATGCCGTCAGCTTTAATGCCCCAGCTTTTATGCTCACTTTGTTGATGCTCAACTTTGATGGCTCAACTTTTTATGCCTCAACCCTTTTTGTATGCCTATCGTGTGCATATTATATTTGACATTGTATTTTTTCGACCCTTTGTAGCACTTTTTGATGCTTTGCGACTGTTTCCCTCAATCACCGTAAGAATATCTAGTGATGTTCTATTGTATTCTATGATTATTCTATGAAGTATTAGATGAGTGCAGGTGAGTGCCTAAGTTGAGTGCCAATGAGTCATGAGTGCCCACAGACTAGAGAACTGCATAGAGGTGTTGCAAGTGAGTGCCACATAGTGCCAGTGAGTGCCAATAGTGACCCACTGAGTGCCTACTTTTTTGCAAGCCTTCTAGCCTCCTGAGCCTAGAATAAGCCTAATAATGGGGTCTACCCCTAGGTTATATAGGTATGAAGGATTCGATGGTGTATATTAAAGTTGCAGGATGCTTCCTCTATGAGTTAGTATTTTTCTATCACTTATAGCTGATAATATATATATATTATATATATATAATATAATATATATATATATATATAATATTATTAATATATATATATATAATATATATATATAATATTACTTGCACACACACTACACACATACACTATAACACTTATACACACATTCACTAATGACACTTATACACACTAATAAACTTATACACGAATTCACTATGAATTTACAACACACTATGACACTTATAAGCAGCTTACACTCTCTCATAGACATTACATTAAACATATACATTCTTACACTCACAAACACACACAGATACACTTACACTTAAACTCACACACATAGCTTTTGATGCCTCAACTTTTGATGCCTCGACTTTGATGCCTCAACTTTGATGCCTCAACTTGTGATGCTCAATTTGATGCCAGCACATAAATGCCTCAGCATTGATGCCTCAACTTTGAAGGTTCATCTTGATGGACTTCATTCCTTTGATGACGTCATTTTTGATACCATCTATATTGATGATTCATCTTTGATGAAATTTCAACTTTGATGGCTCATCTCTACCTCACATCATGAGAATTAAGTTAAATATTAAGTGTATTCCTAGTCTAAGCTGCCCACCAGGGCGCGCATGCGCCCTCTCCGCGCATAAGACTGACAACCCGCACCGCAGTTGCGATCGCCGCGTCCGCCCCGCGCGTCCGCCGCCGCGTCCATCCCACTTCGCCGCGTGCGCCGTCAGGCGCAATTTTTTTCCCGTACCAGCGCCGCGGCGTGCGACCAGGCAGGCGCAATATTCCGCGCGCAATGAAAATATTATATATATTATACTATGAGTCAACTCATTTTTTATTTCAACTTAACATTTTTATTAAAACATTTTCGCGATCCTAAAACTGTAACTCATTACAGACCTATATTTAACACATATATTTATCAACATTATTTTTTACTTAATACTTTTTACTTAATCTTTTTTAATGTTATCGAATTTTTAATAAATTGTATGTAAGACAGAAAAATGCTAGAGGTCTGATATATAATCTATCTTATTTTAGCTACAGATTGTACGAATTTTTTAAAAATTAAACATACAATACCTTAAAGCAGTAATCAGTAAATCAATAGAGTGTGACCTAACACTCAAGGGGTATTATATGCTTTTGTTTACTGCTTTACTGCTGTTAACTAATGTTTTGCTGCTTTAACTCATGTTTTACAGCTTTAACTCATATCTCATATGCTTTAACTCATATATTTATTAACATTAATACCTTAAAGCAGTAATCAGTAAATTCATAGAAGGTATGAGCCTACAACAAAGGGGGATTTAGTATGCTTTGTTTTACTGCTTTACTGTTTAACTCATGTTTTTACTGCTTTAACTCATGTTTTACTGCTTTAATTCATATGTTTTACTGTTCTTAACTCATATATTATTAATTCCATACTTTAAGCAGTAATTCAGTAATCAAACTAGACCTAACAACAAGGGGGGATTAGTATGCTTTTTGTTTTATGCTTTACTGCTTTAACTTGTGTTTTACTGCTTGATTTACTGTTTTACTGCTTAACTCATATGTTTTACTGCTTTTAACCCCTCATAGTTGTATGCTTTAACTGATGTTTTACTGCTTAACTTATATGCTTTACTGGCTTTTAACTCATATAATTTATTACATTATGTTTTAAATACTGTTTTAATTTTATTATTTTATTATTTTTTATTATATTATTTTATTTTTATTTTTATTATTTTTATTATTATTTTTATTTTTATTATTTTTATTTTTATTATTAACATTATTTTATTTATATTGTTTATTTATTTTGATTATTATTTTACCATTTCATTTTACATTCAATAATTATTACTTAGTGTTATTTACTTCATACTATTTTTTAATTATTATTAGAAACAGCATCATCTATTGAACAATTACATTTACCCATTGCACTTTACATTCTACATCTTACACACACACACACAACACACACACACACACACCACACAGCACACACACACACTCACACACACAAATTTATTACACTCACACACAGAATTTACTTACTTCTCACACACAGAGTTTACTTACAAAAGCACGCAACACCTCAGTGACATTAACGATATAATTATTAAATACAATTTTATGTTTAATGTAAAACTTACATTTATATTACTCATTCAAATATAACTAAATATATCAAATTTCTCTGCTAAATAACCATGTATTTTATTGAAATCATTCTAAGCTTTTTATTTAAAAATAACATTATTCACTTACATTTATATTATTCGCTCGATGTTAACACTAAAAATATTTCACAGTTTTTTAAATAATTCGGAATTTTCTTATTATTATTATTATATCGATGTACATTGACATCCATCAACGAGAAAACACACAACGCGACTCCTTACAGATAAACGAACTGACAACTCTCTCGTAATTTAAGGATAAGCCTTTTGTACTCCCGGGCGATTTAGGCCTAATTTCAGTCAAAAATATATTTCAGAACTGACGTTCTTCTGTAAAATGTGGTGGCAATAACTACGTATGGCCCTAAATTTAGGGCTAAATTTGGATAAGCCTTTCTTGTATCCAGGCTGATTTTAAGCCTAATATAGGTATAAATCGGTAAGGTTCCAGTATAAGACCAAGAATCGAGAATGCAATGTTTATTGATTATTTTATTAATATATTTCAAACTGAAAACATGCTGGATCGGTAAGATCTTTTAAGCAGGTAAGAAGGAAATGTTTATTTCTTGTGAGTGGACGGAGTAATCCTTATTTCTATATGACCTCGTATGTGAATGGTCGAGAATTATTTTATCTGCGGTGAACGAACAGAAAAAAATACATGTTTTTTTTCATAGTACTGAACCTAGGTTCGTTTATTTTAAACTCTTAACGATTATCGATGTAATACTTATTTAAGCAAAGTAAAATAAGGATAGAAAAAACCTACTTCACTTACTATTAATTAGAAAATTTAATAATCATTAATCTAAATAATTCTAATATTATATACAAGAGTGTTAAATATTTTACAAGATTTTATATAAGGTTCACATTAAATATAATACAGTAATATTATTATATATAACACTTTCACATACATTTTACACATAATGTTTATGATTATTTTATTATTAAAATTCTCTAACATCTTTGCAAATAGTGCAATCATTTCATATCATATCCGACTGAATATAGTTGTACCGTGGCTCAAGTAATACCTTCAGTTAAACATACGTAAAAGTTCCCAGCTCAGAATAGTCAATGAGTATCTTTAACCATTCTGGTTACCTGCATAAAGTACTTTGCTTGCCATTTGTTTTTCTAAGATAATGCAATTTCTGTACGATCTATAGAACTTGGAAGCGGTCGATGATACGTAGGATCATCGATCAGGGTTTCTTAATGCGTAGTATTTTGGTATAAACATGTTGATTAGGTTACGTAATAGATAACAATATGTTTCTCCAGGTGTAATTAAAATCGCTTTTTACGTACTCTTAACTATATTCATCTGCGTAGGGGCTGAAATGTAGAATTAAATGATGTAGGTTCAAATAATCTGTTTCATTATTTCTCTCCTATATTCCTAACTTCCAAACTGATTATGTTTTTTGATGTTTATACAATGTAGAGTAAGTTGCTTATCGCTGGTTTCCTCGCACAGGCTAATAACTGTTTCGGCCAGTTTAAAGCTGAGCTTAGTGTTTAAAGTATTCTGTAGCCATCTTCAATGTGAGTTAACATATATCAGACAGTAATTCATCTGGACTCAGACGAAAATACGCTTGGTATCTTCAGGGTATTGGGTAAGCAACAACTTGAAAATTCAAATCCATGGGTTTCTTTTTTATATAGAATGAACCTAAACTTCTGGGACTTGATTTCCACTGGATAATGTAATGTTCTTGTATTGTGAGGTATACCATGTTAAGGTGGTCAGATATACACTTAGGTGAAATAGAACACTTTAATTAACAAACTCAGAGAACTTGTGCACCGCTTAAGAGCCAAAACGAGTATGATTTTAAATGAGTTTGGATCTAAAACACGCATCCTCAAATATAATTTTCAGCCAATCACAGGCAAGGTTCGGATATGAAAAAACATGGTTTTTTACATACCTAAAACAAAAAGCGATAAAATAATTCTGGACCAATCACATACGAGGTCATATAGAGAATAAGGATTACTCCGTCTATTCACAATGCAAGGTAAACATTTCCTTCTTTCCTGCTTAAAGGATCTTACCGATCCAGCATATTTCAGTTTGAAATATATTTATACAAATAATAATAACAATTTGATTCTCGAATCTTGTCTATACTGGAATTACTTTTGACCTGGTATTAGGCTTAAATCAGCCTGGATACAAAAAGGCTTATCCTAAATTTTAGGCCTAATGATTAGGCTAACGTAGTTATTGCAGCACATTTTACAGAAAAAGGTCATTTGAAATATATTTTGACCTGGAATTAGGCGTAAATCGCCCCGGGATAATCAAAAAGGATTATCCTCCTAAATTTACAAGAGAGAGGTCAGTTTCGTCATTGTAAGGAGTGGCCGGGTTGGTTCTGTGTTTTCTCTGATGATGTCAATGTACATCGATTAAAATAATAATAATAAAGAAAATCCGAATTATTTCAAAAAACACTTTGAAATATTTTTAGTTAACATCGAGCGAATAATATAAATGTAAGTGTCATAGTGAATGTGTGTTCTAAATAAAAACTTAGAATGATTTAATAAAATACATGTTATGTTAGCAGAGAAGAACTAATTTTGTTATTTTTTATACTTAATTACACGGCTAAAGATGAGTAAGCTAAGTCAATATGAACAAAACGTGGCATAAGCTGTGGTGTCAGGGGGTGCGTAGGGGCTGGCCTTCTGATTTATGATTTTATTGCTTTAAGGTACGTAAATATATGTTTTTTAATAAATTTTATAAAACTTTAGTAAAAGTTATTATAAAACTTGATAGTTATAAAATTATAAACAAAAAGTATTAACAGTTAATAATAAATTCTTTGTTTAAAGATAATGCTTGATTTTATTAAGTTCTAAAAACACTTGACTTAAAATTTAGTTCACGATTTGAATGGGTAATATAATTACGTGTTTAATTTAAAACATAAAATGTTTAATATTATACTTATATGTGTAAGTAAATCTGTGTGTGTAAGTAATCTGTGTGTGAGATGTAGTAAAATCGTATGTGTGAGTGTAAAGTAATTGTGTGTGAGTGTGGTGTCGTGTGTGTGTGTGTGTGTGTGTGTTGTGTGTGTGTGTGTGGGTGTGGTTTTTTTTTGTGTGTGAGTGTAAATGTAAGTGTCTATGGGTAAATTTAAGTGTCATAGTGAATGTGTGTAAATTCTAAAATAATAATAACAATAGATATTAAATAAATAACACTAAGTATAATAATTAAGAAAAGGTGAGAAATAAAATAATAAGAAATAATAAAAAAAATAAAATATAAAATAATAAAATAAAAAAATAGAAGATAATAATAAGAAAAATAAAAATATGAAATAAAAATGATACTAAAAATAATAGTAAAAAAAATAAAATTAATATAACAAAAAATAAATAAATAATCAGGAAATAAAAGTTTAAAACATAAGTTAAATAAATATATGAGTTAAAAAACAGTTAAAGCAATATAATTAAAGCAGTATAGGGCTGCTGAAAACCATAAGGCACGATGTGAAATAAGCAGTAAAAATATGGTTTTAACCAGAAAAAGCCATGATTTTAAAGCCATGTAAAATCAACAAAGTTAACATACAGCAGTAAGCAGTAAAAAGCATACTAATCCCCTTGGTGTTAGGTATACGTCTATTTGATTACTTGATTTACTGCTTTAAGGGATGTAATGTTAATAAATATATGAGTTAAAGCAGTAAAACATATGAGTTAAAAGAGTAAAACATGAGTTAAAGGCAGTAAAACACAAGTTAAAGCAAGTAAGCAGTAAAAAAAGCATGACTATCCCCCCTTGGTGGTTTGAGGATCATACCATCTATGAGTGTGTATGATTTAATAGGCTGATTCTTAAGATAGATTGATAGTACATGGTTTAATAATATATGAGTTAAAGCAGTAAAATATGAGGTAAAGATCAGTAAAAATGAGTTATTTGAAGCAGTAAAACATGAGAGTAAAGCAATAAAGCAGTAAAAAAAGCATACTGACTAATACCCCTGTGTTAGGTCACATCTATTGATTTAATGATTTAAGCTGCTTTAAAGGTTATGATTGTTAATGTTTATAATAAAATTTCGTACAATTGTGTAATAATAATGATTATCGATATGCATGACACTCTGGAATTTTTTTCTTCTTACTACAATTTCAAATTTATAATTAAAAAACGTATTAGTAAAAGTATTAGGTAACAAAATAAGTGTTAATAATATATATGTGTTAAATTTAATTAGGTCGGTAATGAGTTTACAGTTTGTAGGTTTCGCAG
>JABUQX010087617.1:27500-32574 GCA_015478945.1 Trachelipus rathkii
TAAAAATTTTTAATAAAAAAAAAAAAACAAGGATTAAACTTTGTTTTAAGAAATAGCATATTTTTATGCTACGTTGTGCAAATAATTGTTTAATTAGAGCTTTATTCACTTAATCATCACTCTAATCGCTTAATCAATGAATCACAGATGTTATGGATGGGGTGGGGCGTATGGGTGGTTAGAGTTTGGTCTATTGATCAATTGATATTTTTTAATAAAAAATAATAAAAATTTAGTTGAAAACAAACAATAAAGTAAAAAATATGTACTTTATTGACCTTAAAACTGTAAGTGTAAAAAAGAAAAAGTGCATGGCAGAGTGGGAGAGTTGCTGGTATGGGATTTTTGCGGTACTGCTATATTCATCTATTGCTATAGGGTACATATAAGTGCCTATTTTTAATAGAAATTAGAACTTTTAGTAAAAACATAGAATGTTTAGAATAATTTTTAAAATATATTTTAAAATAAAAAAATATAGATGTAAACTGCAAGTTTTAGATAAATAAAGAACTTTAAATAAAATTGTTATAAAAATTCATTTCATATTAAAGGTAAAACCGTTTTCCAGGGATCGATCCGTATACTGTGAGGATGTTTCACCATTTCAGACTCCTCAGGGACTCAGCCTTGTGTCTACTATAAACATAATAAAAATCAACAGGAATTACTACTACTACCACTACTACCATGGGCGTAGGCAGGATTCCATTTATGGGCGGGCAAAATATTGAGTGATATATATTTATATTAAAAATCATATTAGAAAGTCTCTTATATATTATATATAAAGTTATCTATAATATATATATCTAAATATATATATATATATATATAATAATATATATATAGAATACTATATATTCATGTTTTTTTCTACTTACTAATATTCTATGAATACTCATCATACATAGTCCATTAAGCCTGTCTTCGTTCATTGTGTTTCTTAGCCAAGTCTTTACTCTTCGCAGAGTGCTGAAAGACCTTTCAATGGTACTTGTTGAACACGGTAGCACCAGTGCATTAATAGACAGGTTTTGATTTGAGGAAAAAAGCGGTCGGCTTCTTTAATGACTTCAGTAAGTTCCAAGTCTTTCAACTTTGTTTATCCATTTTTTTATCCAGCCACAAGGTATACCATAAGTCAATTTCTGTATGAATTTTGTTGATATCAAGATCATAAAACTCTGAAAAGTATTTTACTTTCTCACGCAAACTACTTACGGGAGCACCTAACATAAGAAACGGATGCAAATAAAAAAGATGAAATGCTGGCACGTTGTTTTCTGAAAATCTAGTCTCTAAAGAGGATGAAAAGTGAATCAAAATATTAGCACGATACATGAACGCTTCCAATATTCAAGCAAAAGTTTTAGGCCGGATAATTTGCTTTAATAGTTGTGGGAATGTACTTTCTAGGTGGCAGGAAGTTCTTAAAATAAAACTCATGCAGTACGTAACATTGGCGGATAAGAGCAGATCAGCAATTATTTGATCAGCAGTTTTGCAGTGGTCTTTGACAACTTTCAAAATTCTTTGGACATGATCAGAGCACTGCATAAGGTCAATATTTTTTGTTTGAATAATGTTAGCCACTGGTTCAACTAAAGCAAAATATTTGGCTATTACGGAAGAGGTAATAATGAAATTGGGTCTTGTTGCCGAACAGTATAATAGAAAAGCTGTTTTTCTTGTTTGATTGTTGCCTTCCTTTGACAATTTTTCTAACCCTTCAACGATTTTTATCATATTTGTATGGAAATTAGCAATACTATGATATTTTTTGAGTCCAGCGGGTTTCATAACGTTTAGGCAATTTGGGAATGTATTTTCTTCTTAGTCGCTGAAAAAGTTTATGTCTTCTATTGGGGTAATAGTATTTCGAATTTCCGGAATAATGTTTAGGTAATTAATGACCAAATTAAGCCGATGGCTTACACAGTGCATATATAATTTTTTTTTATATTTTCCTTGCAGTTTCTTTTGAACATGTTTTTTTCCTGCCATTGCTGCGCAGAAGTCGTACCTCTAATCAATGCAATACCACTCTGTATTCACAAACTTCTTTTTTCTAAAAACAGAACCATCGTTTTGGCAATGGTTTACCATCCATCCCTTCAAAAACTTCAAACCCTGTAAATTCTTCTCGAACATGTTCATTTTTCAAGATCGAAAAACCTTAATCCTATAGATACTTTTGTTCATTGCCCTGACAAGTCCCGCAGTTTCAACACTGCCAATATGTGAGTAGATCAACCTTTTTTTTTTTTTTTTTTTTTTTTTTTTTTTTTTTGTTTTTTTTTGCATCTGCGACAATCAATGTTTTTTTTTACTGATAATTTCCACAACAAATTGGGAATAATATTCCTTTTGAACTCGAGAGTCCAGACGGGATGCCTCTGTCCCTAATATCGTTCTTTTCAATTCCCACAGTCACTTACTTTCTACACATTTCGAAGTGTTTATCAGGTCTTCAAAAAATTTCACTCATGCAGGATTATACGCTCTTTAAAGGTAAGTCCTGGGTTCGCGCAGAAAGTTATGATTGTTCAACCGGGACCGTAATTTTCCCGGAATTGCGGCAGTGTTTTTGATGTGCCATTCTACAGCTGTGATCACGGGTACGCGCCTTCCATGTAATGGATTAGCACTTCGGCAGCCCGCCAAAATGCTTTATCGAACAACACTGAGGAGTTCAAGAGGAGAATACGGTCAGAATAAAGCTAGCTGAAGATAAAGCAACAGATAGTTGACTTCAAACAGCCATATAAAAAGCAAACACATAAAAACATTTGTAGAAAAATGTAAAGTATATAATACGTTTAGTAATTATAATTAACTACTTCATTAATCGTATCGATTGATGCATCTTTTAGCGTTTTCTATCTAGTAAAATACCATTAAAAAACGTCGTCTTGCAAGCATATCAGTTCAATTTTTTATTTCCCAACGATTTAGGGGGCAAGTGCCCCCCCTGCCCTGCATCACAATATAATGTAATATAATATATATATATATATTTATATATATATATTATAATATATATATATATTATATATATATCTTATATATATATATATATATATATATATATATTATATATATATATATATAATATATATATTGATATATATATTGATATATATAATATATAGTTATATATATACTGGTTATATATATATATATATATATATTTATATATAGTATATGATTATATATTATTATAATAATATATTATAATATATATATATATGGATATATATATATAATATAGTAATATAATTATATACTATACTTGATTTATATTAGTCATTGATAATCTATATTTTATTCTATCGTATCTATAGGTAAAGTTACATTAGATATAGAGATTTTTTTTCTATACATATATATATATATAAGGGTCTATAATATATACATATATATATATATATATATATATTCCAGACAAATGCATATGCGAAAAGAAAACAGGCAAAAAAAAAATGCAGGCTTTTCGCGTTGATTGCCGAATTTCGAAAAAGTGGTACGCTTTTGCATGTGCGTTCAACAACTTTTTAGAGCGCAAAAGCGCAAATTAGCGCGATATCTAAATAATTTGCTTATATATATATATAGTATATTATATATATATATATATATATATATATATATATAAATATATATAATATATATATATATATATATATATATATATATATATATATAAATTATATATATATATATATATAGATAGATATTATATTGATATCTTATCATTTATACTCCTACATATATATATATAATTAATATATTATATAGTATATATTATAATTATATATAATATATATATATTATATATGATAATAATAATTATATATATAGTATATATATAACTATAATATATATATATAATATTTTGATAATGTAGTAATAGGTTCCGGTGTTTTTATATATATATTATTATGTTTAATATTATATTACCTATATATGTATTTAGCTATTCTATTTCTTATCTAATTTAGTGAGGTATAGTAGAGGGATTGATATTATATTATATTATATATATAATACCATTATATTATTATTGGATTATATAGGTTGTATTAGTATATATTTGAAAACTTATTTGTATTTATTCATTTTTTAATTTTATTGTATTATTTTGAATGGTATTAATTATTATTGTGATGAGTTATTGGGAGTTTATTGATATAACTATTAGTATAAGTGGCATTTAAGTGTAGTTGTTGTTACTTTATCTTCGAGTTAGCGATTAAGACGGCTTTGTTAGTGCTTGTGTGTGTTTAATTTGAGGGTATGAGATTGAACAGATTAGTGAAGTAGGGGATTATTGCTTACATTAAGATGAAAGTAATCTGCACCGTGATATTATCGCGAAGACAGGAGCGTGATTTGGGTATTAGTTGAATTTGGGAGTGGTGAGTTTGGCTGGCCTGGCCTTGGTTATTTCCCATTAAAAAAAGCGAGGGCGGCAAGATGAAGTTGGAGCACCTATGGCCCCATCTTATCAAGTTCTTTGGGGTCTGTCAAGAGCAAGGAGTATATTGAGGGCAATAGAGTGATGTACAAGGGAAAGATGGAATCCCAAAATTATAAAAAAAGGAATACGCCTGTCAGCTCTGTTGACACTCAAATCCACACAGGTAGCTTGAAATCGCACCTTACTTGATCGTAAGTAACTACACCGATTATCTTTTTATTTGAATTTATTTCTTTTTATTTTTAAATTCAACCATTAAATATTTCAAATATTTTTTATTTACATGAAAAAGGAATTTAGTTTTTGTTAACTTTTTTTTTTACGGAGCTTCCTCCTTGTGCACTAGGAGCTGTGTATTGCAGATGTTAGAAGGGTAAAAGAGGGATCAGAGCTGCTTCAACAGGCAGTGAGTGATCATCTCTAAGTAAAAGCGTAAAGACCATCATTCCTCCCATTCTATGTTCGAAAATATTCAAAAGACAGAAGAGGCTATTGAGTTTGCTTTAACAATAAGTGTTTTAATTTAAGTCACGGTTAACTATAAGTGGTGTCACCACTCACAACTAACACTTAAAGAACCTAAAAAGAATA
>JABUQX010087618.1:0-2500 GCA_015478945.1 Trachelipus rathkii
TATATTATATATATTATATATCAGTATATATATAGTATATTATATATATATATATATTATATTATATATATATATATATACATATATATATATATACTATATATATATATAATATATATATATATTAATATATATAACTAGATATATACCTGAATATCCTATATAGTATCTAGAAGATTTGATGTATAATATAATACGTGAAAATTTGATCACCAGTGTATCTAACGCCGGCAACTTAATAATTTGCAAGAGCTTGTGCATAAAAATACAATCTACGATAAATGATGATGAATATCCGTGTTAATATATATACTATATATGAGTAGGTGAGTACACTCACAATATAACATTATATCAAGTTAGTAATATATATACTATAAAACTGTAGTGTCAGTATAGTGTGATAGTGTACTGATGGTGATGCGTATATTCATATAACTTTTATATATTATTATTGTATTATATATGATGATATAGACGTTTAGTATACTGTGTAGTGGATGCGTATATATATACTATACACAATATATATACAATATCAGTAGTATATGATATCGTACTATGATTGATGTATGATATTAGTATGTATATTGCGGTTTGTGTTAGCGGTATTGAATGTAGGAATTGCGTCAACTGCTCTACACTGCGTGGCGCACGTTAATAATCTTACAGTAGGATGTTTGCAAAGAAAAGATGGATTTCGATAAATATATATTTAAATATAGTATTGCTATTCAGGTATATGCCAACTCTAATAATAGCTATATGTTATGCATAATATATAATAATATATATATATTATATATAATATATATTATATATATATATATGTTGACTATATATATATCTATATCGAACGTAAACTCTATTTAATAATATAAAAAGGTATAATGATGTAAAATAAATATATATAAGTAATTTATGAAGTTGAGTATATAATAATAATATATATTATATAAGTGGATCTTATATATCGCAGGCACTTTAGAAGTTAATGTTTTAATATATGATACGATAGCACGAGAAATAATTCCGAAATATATGATAATAGTATATATTATTTACTTTATCCGGCTTCGTAACTCTATATACCTATGTCAATTATATATACTATGCCCTATTATATACCTATTATTAATTTTTTAATAAATATATATGTATGATAATTTAAACTTATGTGATAAGAAGAATTACGGGACTTACACTGATAAACTTTGGCTATTACTAACAATAAATAGCTATGCCGGCACTTAATAATCATTAAAATAAGAAGCTCTTTGCAAATATAGTTATATAATCTCGATTAGTAAACTCTACTCATATTAGTATTAATTATATATCATCAACTTATCACGTCTAATATATTATATACTATATAGTCATGATGCTCCACTATTATCTAAGAAAGCCTTAGTAATTATATTAATATATTTGGTTATATAAGTATAGGAGGCAATCATACCTATATAGTATATATATATATATAGTATATATATATATATTGTATAATATATTATTATACCGTATTATAATAATACCTTATATAGTAAGCATATACTATATAATACTCAACTATGCAACCAACTTTAATTATTTATACAGTGGCAAAATATACATTTATAAATATTGGACTCAGTTGTAAATTTATACAATAATACACTCACATATATTTTATACTTGAATAAAATCTATCACCCTCCGCCAACATTTTAATAAATTATTCAGGAAGATAAATAGGGCGCAAGCAATACTTAAAAATCATTTTCACATAATATACAAGCCTCATACTATTTATATATATAATATCTGACTACTGTATTAATACTATACTCACTCACTATATATATGCATAGATATATTACTAGCAATTGGGTATATTAGATATTATGCCTCTAAAGCCTAGTAATATACGTATATAGTTAGTATCTTATATTATTATACTATACAGATATTATATAATTTATATTAGGTTTTGTAAGCATCATATTAATTAATATAAATAAAATTATCATATATATATATATATGTATACGAGATGTTGAAATAGGTATTGTAGGTAGGTATATAGTAAAATATATTACGACTCAATAATTATACTAATATATATAGTAGTATATATAAATAATATAATTATTAATTACGGGATATTAATATATGATGTCACTTAATATAAGTATATAATTGTCATTATAATATAATTATATAAAATACATATTGACTCACTAGTAGTTGAATTATGAATTAAGTAGTTAGTTATTTAAATAATAATAAAAAGCCTAATGATAAGTTGTAGACAATAATAAAAAATAAAAAATATAATCGTGTGCGTGAGTGAGAAGATGACGAAGCGAGAACGCACGCAGGAGAAAACACGGTATGTTATGTTGATCACACAGCGAATAAATACGATTTAAATGCTGGAAATGTCGAAGACGTCCGATCAGCTGGTTATGATAACACGAGAGGACTAGGCACGGGGCTACGGGGGAAGCGGGTGTCG
>JABUQX010087618.1:7500-20000 GCA_015478945.1 Trachelipus rathkii
AATAATAATAATAATATATAATAATACTAATAATAATAATAAATAATAATAAATAAATAATATTATTAATATTATTATTATTATTATTATTATTATTATTATTATTATTATTATTATTATTATTATTATTATTATTATTATTATTATTATTATTAGTAGTAGGAGAGGGATATTGGACGTGCAAAGTGACCGCGACCTTTTTTGACCTTTTTTTGACCGCGACCTTTTTGACCTTTACCTTTTTGGGCAACCTGAATTTTTTACCTTACCTTTTTTTGGTTCTTGACCTTTTTTGAGAACCAAAATTTTTTCGGCGGACCCTTTCTATTTTACGGGACAAATTTTGAGAAACCTAATTTTTAGAAACCTAATTTTTTGAGACACCTAAATTTTTGGCAACCCTGTCGAAGAAGGGTTGCACCCAAAGCAGGTTGGTTAAGCAACCGTTGTTACGTACTTACCCTAATTTTAAGCCCGCCCGTAACATTTTTTTTCGAACCATGGTCAATTTTTGCCCACGGTACTTTTTTGATCTTCATTTAAGGTGCTTAGCCCTTTTTTGGTGTCTTAACCTTGTTTGACCATGATAGCTTTCGACCAACCCTTGATCTTCCATGGGTCATTTTTTGCCCACGGTAATTTTTCGTCCTTCCCCTTTGGTCTTCCATGGGTCCTTTTTTGCCACCGCTAATTTTTTTACCCCACTCGTGGCCACCCCGTCCCACATATTTCGTTCCTACTTGTTACGCAAGTTATGGACCTACCCTACTTGAACACCTACACACAACACACACCACACACACACCACACAGCACACCACACACACACACACCACACTTCCACTTATACACACATTCACTATGAAACTTATACATTTAACCATAGACACTTACATTTACACTTATACTCCTACAAACACACTGCAACCTTTGGCGTCTCCACATCGGGTAATTTTGACCCCACGGTAATTTTTTTGTCCTTACCTTTAGGGACTTAGCCCTTTTTTGATGTCCTTAAACTTGTTTGACCATGATATTTCGCCTTTGACCTTCCCAAAATACCATGGGTCAATTTTTGACCCACGCTAACTTGATGGCTTTGGTGGTTCCAATAACCGTAAGAAGTATCTAGTGATGTTCTATTAGTGTTCTATGAGTATTAAACCAACCTTTGGTCTTCCATGGGTCAATTTTGACCCACGGTAATTTTTTTGTCCTTCCTTTAGGGACTTAGCCCTTTTTTTTGATGGTCTTAACCTTGTTTGACCATGATATTTTCGCCCTTGACCTTTTGTATTCTACGGTCCATTTTGACCCCGCTAAAACTTGATTGGCTTTTGATGGTTTTCCCAATCACCGTAAGAAGTAATCTAGTGATGTTCCTATTAAGTGTTCTATGAGTATTGATGAGTCCCAGGTGAGTCCAGGTGAGTGCCAAGTGAGCTGCCAACTGAGTGCCAATGAGTGCCAATGAGTGCAAGTGAGTGCCACATAGTGCCCAGTGAGTGCCACATAGTGCCAACTGAGTGGCACTTTTTTCAAGCCTTTTCTAGCCTCCCTGAGCCCCGAATAGCCACTAATATGGGTGCTACCCCTAAGGGTTATAAGGTATGAGGAACCGAATGGTGTAACATTACAAGTTGCTAAGGATGCTTCCTACCTATGAGTTGTATTTTTCTACCAACTTAATTAGCCTATATAATATATTATATATATATATATAATATATATATATATATATATATATATATATATATATATATATATATATATATATTTTATCTTTAAATATATATTTTCACTATGACCCATATACACACATTCACTATGACACTTATAAACACTAGGACACTTATAAGCACTTACCCTTGCCATAGACACTTACATTAAACATAGACACTTACATTAAACCATATACACTTACATTCACAACCAATCACACGATACACTTACAACCTACACTCACACACCTCGATACTGTTTTTGATGGCCTCACTTTGATGCCTCAACTTTGATGCCTCAACTTTGATGGCCCAACTTTGATGCCTCCACTTTGAAGCCTCAGCATTAAATGCCTCAACTTTGATGCCTCAACTTTGAAGGTTCATCTTTGATGACTCCTATTTGATTACCTCAACTTTGATACCCCGGCTTTGATGGAATCATCTTTGATGAAATCATCTTTGATGGTTGCTTTAATGTTTGGAGATTTTTAATTATTTGTAATTATTTTCCCTAGTGCAATAAGCTTCCACCAGGGGCGGCCGCATGCGCCCCTCTGCGTGAAGATCCACGAACCCGCAACCCGCAGGTTGCGACCCGCGCGCGGTTCCCTCGCCCGCCGCGAGCGCCCCGCAGGCGGCAATATTTTTTTTCCGAGTACGCCGCTCCTGCCGCGAGCCGCCCGTCAGGCGCAATATTTCCGCGTACCCGCCCGTCGCTTGCACGGCCGCAGGCGCCAATATTTCCTGCCGGGATGAAAAATATATTGTATGAGTCATCATTTTTATTTCATACTTAACACTTTAAACGAAATTTCTTTCAAATAATACTATGAGTCTTCATTTTTATCTTCCATACTTTAAACATTTTATTTAAAACATTTTCGTGAACATAAAACTGGTAAACTCGTTACAGAACCTATTATTTAATAACACGATATATTTATAACAATTATTTTTAACTTAATACTTTTTTACTTAATACTTTTTTAATTTTATAAATTTTTTTAAAAATTGTATGTAAGAGGAAAAAGCCTAGCATTTTTATAAAATCATTTTTATTTTACTCACAACATTGTAATACGAAATTTTATTAAAACCATTAACATTACATACCTTAAAAGCAGTAAATCAGTGAAATCAATATAGAGGTGTTACCTAACACTTAGGGGGGGATTAGTTGCTTTTTGTTTTTAACTGTTTACTGCTTTAATCTTGTTTTAACTGCTTTTTAAACTTTCTGCTTTATACTTGCTTTTTAAACTTTCTGCTTTAACTGCTTTAACTTTCTGCTTTTCTGCTTTAACTTTTCCTGCTTTACTGTTTTAACTTCCTGCTTTACTGTTTTAACTCACCATGTTTTACTGCGTTTAAACTCATATCATTTATTAACATGTACATACCTTAAAGCCGTAAAGCAGTAAATCACAATAGAGGTTTTATTACCTAACACCTAGGGGATTAGTATGCTTTTGTTTTACCGTTTTACTGCTTTAACTCTTGTTTTACTGCTTTAACTCGTTTCTGCTTTACTGCTTAACTTTCTGCTTTACTGCTTTATAACTTTTCTGCTTTAACTGCTTTAACTTTCTGCTTTACTGTTTAACTTTCCGCTTTACTTGTTTTTAAACTCACATGTTTTTTAACTACTTAAGCGTCATTAATTATCTTAATCATTTACATCACCAAAAATCATTAACTCAGTAAACCATGACGTGTTATTACCTAACACCTAGGGGAATTAGTATGCTTTTTTGTTTTTACTGTTTTACTGCTTTAACTATCTTGCTTTAACTGCTTTTAAACTCTCTGCTTTAAACTGCTTTACTATCTGCTTTACTGCTTTAACTTTCTGCTTTAACTTTCTCTTAAACCTCATATATTTATTAACATTATGTTTTTCTTTTATTTTTGTTTTTAATACTTTTTATTTTTTATTCTTTTTTTTTTTTCTTTTTATTTTTTTTTATTATTTTTACTTTTCATCAATTATTTTATTTTTTTTTAAATTACTTTTTATTTTTATTCTTTTCATTCTTTTTTATTTCTTTTTATCTTAATCGTTTATTCTTTACTTTTATTATTCTTTTTTATTTTGTTTTAATCTTTTTATTTTTATTCTTTTTTATTCCTTTTTATTTTTCTTTTATCCTTTTATTTTTATTATATTTTATTTTGTTTTATACTTTTTATATTTTTATTCATTTTAATTCTTTTTATTTTTATTTTTTATTATTTTACTTTTATTATTATTTATTTTTATTTATTTTATTAAAATTTACTTTAGTGTTATTTTACTTCATGCCTATTGTTATTATTCTTTAGAACACATACACAACACACACACACACACAACACATACACACCAACACCACACACACACACACAAACTTACACTTATACACACACACATTCAATAAAACACTTATGCACAGATTCACTTATACACACATTCATTTACTCATAGACACTTACATTTACACTTATACACACACACACAGATTTACTTACACAGATTTACTTACACTCACAGATTTAACTTACACTCACCACAAACCAGAATTTATCTTACACCACACACACGACACAGATTTACTTACACACACGGATTTTACTTACACTCACACAGATTTACTTTCACTCACAACACACAGTTTTACTTACACTCACACACAAGATTTTTAACTTATACAACACAACAGATCTTACTTACAACACACACAGATTTACTTACACTTACACAAGAATTTACTTACGTACACACACAGATTTCACTTACACACACACCACACACGCACACTCCTTACAACCCACACCCACACACGAACAACTCACTTTACACACCCACACACGCACCTTCCTTACACATATAACGTCATAAATTTATTAAAACAATTTTTTAATGTTTTAAATTAAAGCACGGTACATTTTATATTACTCATTCAAATATAACTAAAATTATTTTCAAAGTTTCCTTAAACTTTAATTATAAAATAAATCAATCATTATTCTTTGACAAAAGAATTTTATTATTAACTGTTTAATACTTTTTGTTTAATAACCATTTTATACCACTAACGAAGTTTTAAAAATAACTTTTAGTAAAATTTATGAAATTTTATTAAAAAATATATTTAACGTACCTTAAAGCAATAAATCAATAAATCAGTAAAAGGTCAGCCCCTAGCACCCTCTACACCAAGCTATGCCAAGCGTTTTGTTCTTTTGACTTACTGCTTTAACATCATCTTTAGCGATGTAATAAGGAATAAAAATAACAAAATAAGTTCTTTTCTGCTAACAAACATAACAGGTATTTTATTAAAATCATTCTAAAGTTTTTTATTTTAAAAATAAAGAATTATTCACTTACATTTATATTATTTGCTCGATGTTAACTAAAAATATTCCAAAAGTTTTTTTAAATAATTTGGGATTTCTTTATTTTATTATTATATGTACATTGACAATCCAACACGAGAAAACACAACAACCCCCACTCCCTTACGGATACGAAACTGACCTCTCTCTGTAAAATGGGTTGAAATAACTACTTTAGGCCTAATTTAGGATAAATCCGTTTTGTAACCCCGGGGCGATTTAGGCCTAATACCAGGTCAAAAAAAATATTTCAAACTGACCTTTTTTCTGTGTCAAATGTGGTGCAATAACTACGTTAGGCCTAAATTTAGGCCTAAATTTAGGATAAACCTGTTTTGTATCAACGGCGGATTTTAAGTCTAAACCAGGTCCCAAAAGGTTAATTCCAGTATATACAAGAATCGAGAATCAATTTATTTATTTTATAAATATATTTCAAACTGAAACATGCTGGATCGGAAAGATCCTTTAGCAGGGAAGAAGGAAATGTTTACCTTTCTTGTGCAGCTGGACGGAGTAATCCCTTATCTCTATATGACCTCGAATGTGATTGGTCGAGAATTATTTTATCGCTTTTTTGGGGCTTAGGTTATGAAAAAACATGTTTTTTCTTTCCTGAGCCCTACCTCTGATTGGAAAATGAAAATTATATTTGAGCAAGTCGATGTTTTAGATCCAAACTCATTTTAAAATCATACTCGTTTTGGCTTCTTAAGCGGGTGCACAAGTTCTTTGGTTTTTTGTAAAATAAAAGTGCTCTATTTTTTCACTAAAGTGTTATCATGATTCACCTTAAATGGTAATACCTCAATAAAGACCATTGTCCCAATGGGAATCAAGATCCCCAGGAAGTAGGGTTTCATTTTTATATAGAAAACCCGATGGATTTGAATTTTTCAAGTGTGCTACCAATCACCATGTTATAATACCAAGCGTATTTTCGTGAGTCCAAATGATTCTTTGTATATTGTAATCACACTCACTGAAGAGTGGGCTTACAGAAAATACTTTTAAAACCAAAGCTTAGCTTTAAATTGGACGAAACAGTATTAGCCTGTGCGAAGAAACCAGCGGATAAGCACAAACTTACTCTAGGGCATTTTATAAACATCAAAACATAATCAGCTTGGAAGTTAGATTTAATGGGAAGAGAAATAATGATACAACCGGTATTTTGAACCTAACATCATTTGGAATTCTACATTTTCAAAGGCCTACGCGCAGCTGAAATATAATGTTAGAGGGTACGGTAACGCATGTTAAATTACAGCTGAAGAACATATGTGTTTATCTATGATTACGTACCCGTATTCATTACAATGTTATACCAAGAATACTAGCATTTAAGAAAACCCTGATCTGGATGATCCTCACGGTTTCATCGATCGCGTTCCTAAGTTCTATAGACGCTACAGAAAGTTCATTTATCTACTTAGGAAAACAATGGCAAGAAAGTATTTATGCAGGTGACCCAGAATGTAAATATACTATGATATCTGAGCGGGAACTTTTTACGTAGTGTTAACTGAAGGTATTACTGAGACACGAACTATTCATCGAATAATGACTATAAATGATTGGCTAATTTTGCAAAATTAAAAGAATTTTAAAATATAAATAGTAGGCGAAAACAATCAATGTGGAAGTGGTAAAATATATAATATAATTTCCTGTATTAATATTTAATGTTAACCTTATATATAAAACCATTGTAAATATATTTAACACTCTTGTATATATTTAATGTTATCATATATATATACTATATATTATATATATATAATATATATAATATATAGTATATATTATATATATATATATTAATATATATATATATATATTTATATATTATATATTATATATTATATTATATATATAATATAATTACTGTAAGATAATGATTATTAAAATTCTTTTAATTATATAGTAAAGTTTTTATTACCCTTATTTTTACTTTCTTAAATAAATATTTACATGTATGTTAAGAGTTTAAATAAACGAAACTTGGGCCTTCAGGATATGAAAAAAATGTTTTTTAACATACCTTTAAAAACCCAAAGGCATAAAATAATTCTCGCCCCAATCACATACGAGGTCCATATAGAGATTAAGGATTTACTCCGTCCCCACTCACAAGAAAGGTAAACCTTTCCCTTCTTACCTGATCAAAGGATCTTACCGATCCAGCATGTTTTAGTTTTAATAAATATTTTAAAATAAAATAATAACATTGATTTCTCGATTCTTGTATATACTGAATTACCTTTGGACCTGGTAATTAGACTTTAAATCCGCCTGTGAACAAAAAGGTTTTCCTAAATTTAGGCCTACCAATTTTTAGGCCTAACGTAAGTTATTGCAACCCACATTTTTACAGAAAAAGGTCAGTTTGAAATATATTTTGACCTGGTTTAATCAGGCCTAAATCGCCCCGGGTACCAAAACGGATTTAATCCTAAATTTAGGGTAAAGATAGTTATTTCAACCCATTTTTCACGAGAGAGGTTCAGTCGTATCTGTACCGGAGTGCGGGTTGTTGTGTTTTCTCGTGTTGGATTGTCAATGTACATAGATAATAATAAAGAAAATCCAAATTATTTTAAAAAACTTTGAAATATTTTTAGTAAACATCGAGCGAATAATATAAATGTAGTGAATAATTGTTTATTTTTAAAATAAAAACTTAGAATTGATTTTAAATAAAATACATGTTATGTTAGCCAGAGAAGAACTATTTTGTTTTTTTTACTATTACAAAAAACTCGCTAAAGATGATGTAAAAGCCAGTAAGTCAAAAAGAACAAAACGGTGGCATAGCTTGGTGTAGAGGGGTGCTAAGGGGCTGACCTATTTCTGATTTTCTGAATTTATTGCTTTAAAAGGTACGTAAATCTATGTTTTTCTAAAAATTTCCATATAAAATTTTTACTAAAAGTTATTTTAACACCTTGTTAGTTAAACCTTTAATAAACATAAAAGTATTACAGTTATAATAATTCTTTGTTTCAAGAATAAGATTGATTTATTATAGAAGTTTTTAAGAAACTTGGAAATAATTTTAGTTATATTTGGAAATGAGTAATATAAATTGTACGTGTTATTAATTAAACGATAAAATTGTTTAAATAAAATTATACGTTATATGTGGTAAGTGAATGTGCGTGTGTGGGTGTGTGTAAGGGAGTGTGCGTGTGTGTGTGTGGGGTGTGTAAGTGAGTGGGTGCGTTGTGTGTGTGTTGTGTGTAACGTAAATCTGTGGTGGTGACCGTCAGTAAATCTAGTGTGTGGTAAGTAAATCTGTGTGTGTAAGTAAATCTGTATGTGTGTATAAAGTAAATCTGTGTGTGAGTGTAAGTAAAACTGTGTGTGTGTGTGGGTAAGTAAATCTGTGTGAGTGTAAGTAAATCTGTGTGTGTAAGTAAATCTGTGTGTGTGTGTGTGTGTGTGTGTGGTGGTAAGTAAATCTGTGTTGTTGAGTGTAAGTAATCGGTGTGAGTGTAAAGTAAATCTGTGTAGTAAATCCTGTGTGTGTTGTATAAGTGTAAATGTAAGTGTCTATGGGTAATGTTAAAATGGCATAGTGGGAATGTGTGTATCAAGTGTCATAGGAAATGGTGTTAAGTGTAAAGTGTGGTGTGTGTGTGTGTGTGTGTGTGGTTGTGTGTGGTGTGTGTTGTGTGTGTGTGTGTGTGTCTAAATAATAATAACAATAAGCATGAATAAATAAAACTAAGTATAATAATAAAAATAATAAAAATAAGAATAATATAAAAATAAAAATTAATTGAAATAAAAGGCAAAAGAACAAAAATCTAAAAATAGAAATTAATAGAATAAATAAAATAATAATAAAAGTAAAAATAATTAAAAATCAAATAAAAAGAAATAAAAAGATAAAAATAAAAATTAATTGAACAAAAGAAAGAAATTAAAAGTTAAAACAAGAAAAATGAATAAAAGAATAAAAAGAATAAAAAGAATAAAAAAGTATAATTGATATAAAATAAAAATAAAAGTAAAATATAAAAATAGAATTAAAAAGAAACAAATCTTGAATAAAAAAGTAAAAAGTATTAAAACAAAATAAAAGAAAACATAATGTTAATAATATATGAGTTAAAGCAAGTAAAAGCAAAAGTTTAAAGCAGTAAAGCAGAATGTTAAAGCAGTAAAGCAGAAGGTTAAAGCAGACAGCAGATACGTTTAAAGCAGTAAACAGTAAAAAACAACAAGCATCTAATCCCCCTAGGTGTTAGGTAATAACCCCTCTATTGATTTACCTGAATTTACCTGCTTTTAAAAAAGGTATGTTAATGTTAATAATAATATGAGTTAACCAGCAGTAGAAACATGGTGAGTTAAAAAAAAAATCAGTAAAGAACAGAAAGTTAAAACAGTAAAGCAGAAAGTTAAGCAGAAAGCAGAAAAGTTAAAGCAAAAAGTTAAGCAGTAAGCAAGGAAAAGTTAAAGCAGTAAACAAGAGTTAAAGCAGTAAAACAAACGGTAAAACAAAAGCATACTAATCCCTAGGTGTTTAGGTAAAGCTCTATTGATTATGATTTTCTGCTTAGGTATTGTAATGTTAATGAATATATGAGGTTAAAGCAAGGTAAAACATTGTGGAGTTACACAGTAACAGCAGAAAGTTAAACAGTAAAGCAAGAAGAAAGTTAAAGCAGTAAAGCAACGAAAGTTAAAAAGCAGTAAAGCCAGAAGTTAAAGCAGTAAAAGCAGAAAGTTAAGCAGTAAAACAAGAGTTAAAGCATAGTAAAACAGTAAAACAAAAGCATCCTAACCTCCCTTTGGTGGTAGGTAACACCTCTATTTGATTGTACTGGGATTTTAACTGCTTTAAGGTATGGTAATGTTAAATGTTTTTAGTAATTTCGCCATTAACACTTGTAGTAAAATAAAATGATTTTATATCCACTCTTGCTTTTTCTTCTTACATACATTTTTTAAAAAAATTTATAAATTAAAAGTATTAAAGAAAAAGTAGTTAAGTAAAAAATATGTTAATAAATATATGTGTTTAAATAAATAGGTCTGCTAACGAGTTACAGTTTTTATGTTCAGAAAATGTTTTTATAAAATGTTTTAAGTATGAAAATAAAAATGGAATGACTCATAGTATATTTGCAAAGAAATTCTTTGAAAAGTTTAAGTATGAAATAAAAAATGAATGACTCAATATTATATTATTATTTTTCATTCCCGAAGGAATACCTTGCGCCTAGCGGGCAGGCACGCGATCGGGCGGGCTACGCGGAAAAATATTGGCCGCTGCGGGCCGGCTCGCGGCGGGCGGTACGCGGAAATATTGCGCCTGCGTGCGCCCGCCGGCGGGCGGGACGCGGCGGGTCGCACCTGCGGGTGCGGGGTTCGTGGATCTTCACGCGGGGGCGCATGCGGCGCCCTGGTGGATAGCTTATGAACTAGGGAAGGCATTAATATTAACTCTGTTTCTTTTAATGTAGGGTAAGAGATGGAGCCTCAAAGATGAATTTCATTTTCAAAGAGAATCATCAATATTAGACCGGTATCAAGGATGACTTCAATCAGAAGATGAGTCATCAAAGATGAACTTTCAAAGTTTGAGGCAAATCAAAAGTTGAAGGCTTATGCTGAGCTTCAAAGTTGAAGGCATCAAAGTTGAGGCATCAAAGTTCGAGGCATCAAAGTTGAGGCATCTTCAAAAAGTTGGAGGCAAATCAAAATCATCGGAAGTGGCTGTGAGGTAAGTGGTAAGTTGTATCTGTGGTGATGGTGTGAATGTTAAAGTGTATATGGTTTAATGTAGTGTCTATGGTTTACATATAAAGTGCGCCTATGGCAAGTGTAGTGCTTCATAAGTTTGTCCTAGTGTTTTAAGTGTCATAGTGATGGCTGTGTATAAGTGTATACGTGATTATATATAAATATATTATATAGTATATATATATAAATATATATATATATATATTATATATATATATATATATATATAGGCTGATGATGCACAGTTAAAATATAAGGGTAATTAAACTAATCCTAGCAAACTTGTTAAATGTACACGCATTCGGTTCACTCTACCTTATAACCTAGGGGTAGACACCCATATTAGGGCTATTCGGGGCTCAGTGGGAGGCTAGAAAAAGCGCTTGAAAAAAGTGGGCAACTCAGTTGTCCACTATGTGGGCACTCACGTTGGCACTTATGTGGCACTCACTTGACACTCATTGGCACTCATTGGCAACTTCAATCTGGCACTCACTTGCCTCACTGGTACTCACCCTGGACTTCATGCTAATACTCATAAGAACACTAATAGAACATCACTAGATCTTCTTTACGGTAATTGGGAACCATCAAAGCCATCAAGTTTGCGCGGGGGTCAAAATTGACCCATGGTAATAATGGTAGGTCAAAGCGAAATATCATGGTCAAACAAGGTTAAAACATCAAAAAAGGGCTTAGTCCCTAAAGGAAGGACAAAATTACCGTGGGTCAAAAATTGACCCACTGGAAGACCAGAAAGGGTTGGCAAGTGTCTAATACTCATAGAACACTAATAAAACATCACTAGATACTTCTTACGGTGAATTGGGAACCATCAAAGCCATCAAGTTAACGGTGGGTCAAAATTGACCCATGGTATATGGGTAAGGTCCAAAAGGCGAGAATAATCTGGTCAACAACGGTTAAGACATAAAAAAGGGGGCCTAAAGTCCCAAAAGGCAGGACAAAAAATTACCAGTGGGTCAAAATTGACCCATCGGAAGACTCAAAGGGTTGGCAGTGTGGGTTTGTAAACGTGAAGTATAAGTGTAATGTAAGTGTCTATGGGTAAATGGTAAGTGTCAATAGTGAATGTGTGTATAAGTGTAAGTGTGTGTGTGTGTGTGTGTGATCGCGTGTGGTTTGGTGTGGTTGTGTGTGTGTGTGTTGTGGGTGCGTGTAAGTGTTCAAGTTAGGGTAGGTCCATACTTGCGTACAAGTTAGGAACGAAATATGGGACGGGTGGGGGCCACGAGGGGGTAAAAAATTAGCGTGGGCAAAAAATGACCCATGGAAGATCAAAGGGGTGGTCGAAAATTACCGTGGGCAAAAAATGACCCATGGAAGATCAAAGGGTTGGTCGAAATATCATGGTCCAAACAAGGGTTTACGACAGCCAAAAAAACGACCCATGGAAGACCAAAGGGTAGTCAAAAATTACCGTGGGCCAAAAATTGACCCCATGGTCGGAAAAATTTAGGGGTGGCGTTTAAAATAAGGGGTTAATCACGTTACATACGGTTTGCTACGCAACCGTTTGGCGCAACCCTTCTTCGAAGGGTTGCCAATAAATTAGGGTTGCTCAAAAAATTAGGGTTCTCAAAAAAATTAGGGTTCTCAAAATTGTACCGTAGAATAGAAA
>JABUQX010087618.1:22500-34300 GCA_015478945.1 Trachelipus rathkii
GTTATTGATGTCGGAACTGGCTATGGTTCTTAGTATGTTCAGTTTCCTGTATGCTGTTATGGTTTACTGTTTTCTGTGTTTTGTGAAAGTTAGATGTGTGTCTAGTGTTGTTACAAGAATTTTGGGTGTTTTGTTTAATGGAATAACGATGTTGTTTATGAAGATTTTGGGGTTGGTTGAACAGTGTTGGCGGTCTGTTGTGATTAAAGTAATGAATGATTTATTTGGTAATGCAGTCATTCTATTGTTGGTCCATTATATATATATATATATATTATATATATAGTATACTAAATGTATTATATACTAATATAATAACTCATATAAAGGCTATATAACAATCGGCTACTTCTAATAACGTTATTAATCATTATATAGTTATCTAGTGATAATAGTACTAGGCTATTAATTAGTATATGATTTATGATATATATATATATATATATATATAATATTATAGTTAATATATATATTATTAGCTTGATGCAGGTAACATCACGAAATAACCGCATATGCGGCACATTCGACGGAGCATCCGCACATTATTAAGATCCGCATTCCGCAAATCCACCACCCGCGCTTTGGCCCCTGCGGGAATGTTGGCGGAAGGATGTTGTACTGTCCGAGATTTGTGGATAAAGGAATTTTTATGTAAAAATACTTAAGATGAACTCTGGCGAAAAATAAGAAAATGAAAAGGAAAATGAGTTGAAGGCAATTCGAAAACGGCTTGAATATTTCCATATCTTAATGTTATCAAGATAATTCCAGGACTCGCTGGAAAGTACAGCTTCCATAATGATGGAAGAGTAATTTGCTCAAAGAACCTCTTGCCTTCGTACGTCAGTTCGTTATTCTCAAAAGTTAACGAGTCTTATTAATGTAGGAGAATGAACATCATATCCAACCCTGCATCTGCTATTGAACACCATTTGAAGAAACTACCAAAAAGATATGCACCTCTACAGCGTCTGTCTCCTGGCGATGTAATACCAGGCCGGTGACGGTAATCTCAAAGCGCTAAGGAAGCTTATTGAACCATACTACAAATGAAAATGAATGACGTTTAGAAAAGATTCGAAAGATGTAAGTAAAGAACTAGAGCTAGAAAAAGCTTTGGGTTCTGTAGAAATTAAATAACCTTCCACTTTCAATACTATTGCAACTATAGCTTAATATCTCCGTTATAAAGAGGGCAATTGCTTTTGAGCACAATATAGAACAAGTTAAACTCCGAGAATCGTTTGTTGTTGCAGTTAAAAAACTCTAGTCAATCCGAACAGTTTAACCATCCACCCATTAAAAGGAAAAAAAGAATCTACGAGACCAAACACTTTCTAAAATAAAGTAAATTCAATAACACTGATACACTGGGGAGAATTTTCCTACGTTCCAGTAGTGTGAATGAAACTGACAACCGCCTGCAATAGAGATGGAGATGCAAATGATGAAGACTAGTCACCAAGAATAAAATCGATAAGATTCCAAATGCAGGATCCAATAAGTTGGTTGGAAAGTTAACAAATAATGTTTAGCCCACGTCTGAGTAAACCTTCTGCAAGGAAAAGACTTGGCCTGTCCTACCAAAGCGACTTATGTTCCAAGTTCCGAGAGTATGTAAGCAATGCTGGCGGCTATGCAGCACGGACAAACTTGGATGTGTCTCAAACCCCAAACCTATCCGTAAAGTAGTTTGGAAATTCTCAGATACGTATGCAAAATAGTATATTAACCCCGATTTGTAATAATTCGTCCTATTCATATAGGTGATTATGGGGAAAGAGGGTGGTGGGGTGCATTTGAGTTGGGTACCAGTCCCGTACCCTAGTATAACCCGCGACAAATTAATTTAATTAAGATTGCCTGAAAAGCGAGCTATGTTTATGATATATATTATATTAGTAATTACTATATAATATTATAGTATATATTATATATTATAATATATAATATATAGTAATATAGTTATATATATATATATAATATATATATTATATATATAATATATATATATATATATAATATATTATATATATTATATATTATATAATTATTTATTTGATATGAAAATATATATATATATTATGTTAATATATATATATACTTATGTATATGATATATTAAGTATAATTATATCACATACCTATATATATACTATAAGCTATATATAAATATATAATATAATATATATATATAATATATATATATTAGTCAAACCATGCGCGCATCTCCTGCATCCGCGGAATATAAATCAAACATCCCGCATCCAGCGGATATTAAGAAATGCAAATGCACGTGATCCGCATGCTCCGCGAATTTCCGTCTTATGGCCGGCGCGAAAAAAATGACATCTGCTGCATCTAACTATATATATATATATATATATATAATATATAATATATAATTATATATACTAGTAGTAACGTAAAGTAGCTACAAGAGGTTATAGACGGGCTTATGATATATTATATATATATATTATAAGCTATATATATATATAAATGGGGTTAGGATTATTATTTGCTGTTTTTAGGCTCTAATGTGTGGCGGCTATGGCGACATCATCTGCGCAGGTTGTTATGTGTGTATGGTCTGTTTGGGGTTGAAGACAAGGTCGGCAGTGAATAAGTTGAATAGGTAAGGTTGACAAGGATTGCTCCTTCGGGTAGGCCATTGTTTGAGATGTTATTCGCACGTGATTTTCTTCATTGTTGATTATATTTGTGTGCTGTTGCTGCCTGATAGGAAAGTTACAATAGTTCGCCATTTCTTTAAAATTGTGGCGAATATTTGATTTATGTATTCTTTATGGATTAGGTGTGTCATGGGAACTCGTTCAAAGCTTTAAGTTTTATGTCGATGACGCGTTATCGTGCGTCCTTTAGTCGCATATTGGCCGCAGATTTAAACAGTCTTACTGTTGGTTGTATGATGTTTGTGAGAGCTGCTGTATTTGAGTGGTTTTGTTGGAAGCCGTGCTGAAACTTTTGCTATGGGATGTGAGGTCTTATTTTATTCAATATGAGCTTTTCTAGTAGTTTGCACAGAGTGGATAGTAGTGAGATTGTGTAGTGGAAAGAGGTGTTTAAAGGTCTTTTTTTCAGGTTCCAGGTTTTCAGCCTTGGGGAATAAAAAGTAACTTGGCTTCGCGGTCTTTTTCCAGATTGTAGAGAGAGTAAAAATATAAAAGTTTAATTTGAGACGTATGTGTTATGTGTTCTAAGTGGACAAGGCAGTGTTGTCCTATATATATTTGATATATATAAATATACTATATATATATATATAACTATTATATATATAATATAAGTTATAGTATATATAATATAAATATAATTATGAATGGTTGAGAAATCCATATTTCAACAGTCAAAACAAAAGACCCGCGTAATTAATATTTAAAATTGTTTATATTGTACCAGCCAATAAGAGCGGGCCACATTTGAATGCAAAGGGTAAGAGGCATCCAGAATGCCTTATTTGGGATTCCGCTAAGATCTGGCGTGGCGAGAAGCTGCATCAACGCAGCTTCTCATATATTCAAGCCTATTGAATAATAAATTAATCGTTAAATTAATTTAAGAATAGTTTCGAAGTATTAGAGGGAAATAGCATTGGCATTAGATTACATCTTTGGAAGTGAATAATTTAAACAAATCGAGTTTTATAGCCAAGTTCTGGCAGCATAAAATACAATGCTCTTGCCCTAAATCGTTATCAATTTAGCCGGCTGCTTTGTCGTGATATATTAAATTATGGGCAGCCAAATGTAACCATATGAATCCAACTGCAAAGAAATTACAATTACATTAAAATTGATATATCAAATACAAGCCTCTGTCACCCATTTATTTTCACTTGCAAATTGTGTAATAAAAATTCAAAAAGCAGCAGAAACGATTCTCCGAAGAATCAATCCGATCCATTTATTGTAGAGTACTTTTATCTAAATTTTTCCCTGGTTCAACATGGCAAATACCATGCAATTTGGTGAGAAAGACGCCAGAGGTGACTCGTGCATTGCAACATTAGCAAGATTGCAATAGCCCTGCAATCATTGCAAAGGTTGTTGCTAGTATCCTATAGTTCCTTCGATTTGGGCCTAAGAATGTATTAATTTATCGAAAAAGAACAATGACAAAGAAGAAACAAGTGCTATAGATTAAATTTGCGAAACAAATCTGAAGATCATAGAGAAATCTTTACAATATAACAATAGGAACAATAAACAATATATACATCTCATATTCATAATAAACAGGTCAGTAATAATAAAAATAAAGAAAGAAAAAAAAAAGAAAGGAAATTGAAATTCTGTAACGGTCAAATTTTCTGTTATCAACCCAACAACTCAAATGAGCGCATTATTTTAGGCCCAAAACTGTAGCCTAAGCATTTTGAAAAAAAAATCAAAACAAACGTTCCTTGTCCCAGAAACTCTCTGTAAAACAAATCCACTTGAGGAAAATCTTCCCCAACAACGCTGAAAAAAAACGGGGAAATAAGAAGTCTCATTCCCCAAACTATGTTCCTTTCCCCCCATAAACGAAGATCAATCTTTTTCAAGAGGTTGGATATCGGAAACCAACTATCCCAATCATCCGATGCCGCGGGAGGTGAAAAGTCGAATACAAAACTATTCCTATCTCCCCACCAGAGGGAGGTGAATCCTTTCTTTCACCAAACACGGGGGATGCAAAGTCAACTGGTTAAAGTCCCCATTGCTCCCCCAAATGTAAAGTGGTTCGTACCCCCTCCAAACATGAAGACAGATCATATCAGAATCTCGGGAAACCAAACTACACAACAAAAGAAAATTTTGTAACTAATAAGACGGTGAATAATAATAATAATAATAATAAAATAATAAGAATTAATAATAATAAAAAAAAAATAAAAATAAAAATAATAATAATAAATAATAATAATAATAATAATAATAATAATAAAATAAAAATAATAATAATAATAAAATTTAATAATAATAATAATAATAATAATAGTAATAGAAGTTAAAAAAATGCACAGTGGAATAGTTTGGAGGGTATTTCTTTATAAATAAATTGGAATTAAGAAATATTTAATTAAACATGAAATTTTGATAAATGGTGTTGCTTTTTAAGCAAAAAATTCTAATTAATGAAGCAATATATCCCAAGAATGAATAAAATGAAAAAAGAAAAAAAAAATGAAGATAAATAAAAAGAAAAATTGCATTGGTATCAGTTTTTGAATTTTATTATAGAATATTAATGCTATAACACATTTGGGGGGGGGGGGGCCGGCCGGCGCCCGCCTGCCCGGGCGGCGCGGGCGGGCGGTGGGAGGGCGGGGGCGGCGGCGTGGTGACTTGGCGCACACACAGGTAAAATAACATTATGATAAATCATAAAAGGTTCATATTTTTCTCTGGTGCCAATTATAATTTTTATTATTAAATAAACGTAAGGGGCGAGAGGAAGCCTGCTTCTCTTCAGCCGAAGCTATCGCGTGTACACTTAATTTTGCGCCACCAAGATGGCTGCCGTCAAAGTCTTACCGATAGATGCGGATGAATGGGAGGGCAAAAACTTTCCTTTCGCCCAACGTAGAAATTTAGGATTGTAATTGTGTCTCGTTCATAATAATTATTGTAATCATAAAGCTTAATATAATATGTAACAAAGTGAAATTGAAAAAATTAGAAATGACAATTGTATTAAATTGTATTAAAATTTTGAAATTTACTTAATAATAATGAATCAAAAATTGTGATGCCAATATGCATATTATGTTATATTTTCTTATCCAGTATTTTAACAATAAATATTGAAAGAGAGTGAATGAATGTCTTTCTTGTAAGCTGGTAATTATTGCAGTTTAAGCTTAACTTTTGACGTGGCCACGAGCCGCAGTCGTATTAAAGAAAAATTGCTATAATGAAGGCTGTCAAGAATGCGTTTCCATTCAACAGAGTAATGGAAGGTAATTTTAAATGAATTAGAAAACAAAGTTAAATGGAAATAAAAGTTAAAAACCACCACACAAGTGACTGTTCAGCAAGCTAAGGGCCCTACTAGCGGACTACAGCTTTTCCATCTCACACTGATTAGAAAAAAAATTGTTTACTTGAAATTTATTAGGTATAAATACGATTATCAAAATTTATTATAGTGTGCATGGAAAAGGTAATTCCACTTGTCCTTTTCAAATTTCGATCCTCTTAAGTAGTTGTATTATTCTATTATTCTAAAAATTTCAAATTTTTAAAAGTTCATTTACCATATGCTGGATATGAGTCGACAATCTTCCGAGAGGATGTTGCCGGTGGGAGAGTAAGCAAAGAGTCAGAGTCGAACAGGCGGTGGTTCCGTTTCGAGCTGATGAGCCGTAAGATGGTGAATAAAACTTAGAGTTACCGAGCCTAAAAATTGGGGCGTACAGAAAACAGAAACATGAAATTCGACAGAAAACGGAATTAACAAATCCCATCAATCGTGCCCGTGATTGCACATTCGCACATTGCCGCACAGCAAACAGCGAAACAAGCTGAACCACCCTCGCCTTCTCGGGTAATAAACACTTCCAACGTAACACAAATGAAAAAGAAAAAAGGGAAGATACAAAGAAAATGCTTTTAAGCCTGAAAGAAAATGAAAAGAATAAGAAAATAACATGAGAATGCATAGAAGGAAGAAAATATTCCTTGTTTCTAAATAATGATAATTTCAATTTGAAACAGCAAAGTTCCTCCTAAAGTCAGCAAGAGCTAGATATTCACTAGAGAAAATTTTGTACGTTCTTATTGAAGGAATTGTTGGAAAGAAATCAAGAGAATGAAAATAGAAACAGACGAAAATGGTTGATGAGGATGAAGACATTATAGCATATTGGAAATCTGCTGAAAATTACATGACGGGGGTAAAATTAAACGTTACTATAGTAGTCATTAATGGCGTTCTAATATGTAAATATATTCTCCTTCTTTTTGGCTATTGTAGTCTCTGTCTTATTCTGTCCTACTCTATTGCTTATTATGTAATGATTATAAATAGATTATAAGGGTTATTGTGTCGAAATTTCAAACATTTTGCAATTATCACAGAAGGAAGCTTTCTTCTCTCTGTTGTTGCAAACTGTTTGATAGACAGAACCGGGGGTAGCATTTGATGTGAGAAATTCCATTTTCACATACAAACAAAGCCCGCGTATTATATTTAAAATTGTTTATATTGTACCAGCCAATAAGAGCGGGCCACATTTGAATGCAAAGGGTAAGAGGCATCCAGAATGCCTTATTTGGGATTCCGCTAAGATCTGGCGTGGCGAGAAGCTGCATCAACGCAGCTTCTCATATATTCAAGCCTATTGAATAACTATTATTATAATAATTATAGTGAATTCCTATTGTTATAAAAATTACCATTTAATTGCCCAAGTTAAACAAATCGATTTTATACCAATTCTGGCAGCATAAAAATACAAATGCTCTGTGCCTAAATCGTTATCAATTTAGCCGGCTGCTTTGTCGTGATATATTAAATTATGGGCCATATTAAACTTTGTCTATAGAAAATTAATATATCCATTGCTTTAATTACATATTACATTAAAGCTTGATTATGCATGCGAGCGCGCGTGCAATCGTCTGTCCACCAATATTTTCACTTGCAAACTTGTGTATCAAAATTCAAAGAAGCAGAAGAAACTTCTCAAATCATCACCATTTAATTTAATTAACTATATCTATTTTGCCTGGAGTTGCAACATTGCAGATACCAGGTGCATATATATATATTATTATATATATATTATATAATTATAGTTTATAGTTTTAAACCATTACCTGATAATATCAGAAGATGGTTAAAAAAAAAAATTCGTATTGATTCATAGTATTATAATAGTGTATAACTGCATATAATATAATTATATAGTAAATAGATACTTATTAAGTAAGTTATTATGGTATACAATTATTACTATATAAACTAGTAATCAGTAAATAATATATTAATATAGACTACGTTGATCGATGTATACATCTAGTATTAGTAATATAATATGTATATAAATAATGTACATCCAAGGATATATATCTATAGTATATATTATAGTATAATATGATAATATAGAGTATATCATATATAATTATATGATATATTGATTATATATATATATATATACTATATATATATATATATATATAAAAACTATCTCATTTAAGCGGCTTTAATTCCTCTTTTCAGAAGGGCAAAAACGGGGGTTTACACGGAAATCGAACTTTAAGGCCGGCTATCACCAGAACCAGAACCAACCAAAGTGTTCCGCAAGTCCCAAGTTTTAATTTCTCGCCCTAGGTAATACGAATTGGGGATTAAAAAAAAACTGTTTCCGTTTTTTTTAAAAAAAGAATAGCATGTTTTATGTTAAAAAAAAAAAACAAAAGGATAAAATGGTTTTTATTTTATTTGTTTTTTTAGTTAAATTTTTCATGTTCATGTAAATCAGTTCTTTTTAGGGTATTGATAACATTAAACAAAACGAGAAACGAATAAGGTAAAAAGAGGTATGCAATAATACACAGACGTAAAGTTTATACCTTCTAGTAAAGTGTTTTATAAGAGCTGCTAAGGGCAGTAGGTTCCCAATCTTTTTCTAGTCGTCGCACCCCCAAAACATAAAAAATAGACTTCCGATGCACCACTTATTCTTTCACAATATATTATCAATATATATATATATATAGATATATATATATATATATAAATATATATATAATAATAATATTATATATATATAATATATATATATATATATATAATATATCACTATATATATTATAAATATTATATATATAGATATGATAAATATATTATATATATAAATATATAAATATATATAATATATATAATATATATCATATATATATATATATATAGTATTTATACATTAATAATATGATATATATATATATATTTTATTCATATATATATTATATATAATTAATATATATATATATAGTATATATATATATAGTATATTATATATATATTCGCTATAAATATATATAATCATATATATATATATATAATATATATATATATATCATAATATATATATATATATATATATATGTTATATATAATATATGATTAGTATATATATATTACTATATATATATAAGTTGAGTGGAAGTAATGTTGCCTATAGTAACAATAAAACACTTTGACTTCCTGTAAACACATCTCGAGAAATGCTCGAATCTCCTAACTTCGATGCTCTGTGGCTTAACCATCGTTTCTTATCCTTCGACTATAATATACACTCTATGTGTTTCTGAGGCTACTGTCTTTCCTAACAGAAACAGATTTTCAGCGCCTTTTATGAAATATTCTTTCTACTTCTCACTGAGACAGTTCATTATCTTCTCATCCAAATAATGAGGTCCTCTATTTGGGGATTTCAATGTATACAAAACACTGAATGGTTGGGGTCTTCTCTCATAGCCGTGATTTAGGTGGTGAGGAGCCGAAATCAATCTCCAGCCCATCTCAACGATGCTGGAGCAACTAATTAAAGACCCACACAGCATTCCGAAAGATCGGTCCCAGACCAAGTTCTTCTTGAACAGCAGCTTGACGCTATGTTTCACCCATAGGTCTTCTCTCATATAAATACAGACCACTTCGCCCCTATCGTAAATCTGACCACAACCTTATATTTCTTATTAATTTTAAATACTTTCTCTCCAATAGCTCCGTACTGTCAGTGCGTTTTCTCGCAGCTTTTGATCGAGCCGATTGGAGGGGCCCTTGCGTCGATGTCTAAACGCTTACTATTAATTGGCAATCACTGCTTTTGAACTCTGGTGACGCTTCCGTTCTAGCCTGATAGGTGGGAGCTTAATCGTTGATGGGATGAGCAGTTTAATTCCTTCTTCGACTAAATCTTTCTATCCTCATAATCCATGGTTCGATCGGGCTTGTTCTCTGGCCATTCAGTGCTAGAGGACAGTTCGTTATCGGAGTGGAAAAATCTTGTGCGCCCTACTGTCACTCTTGCTAATTTTCATTCAGGGCTAGAATCTGTTGGCAAGGGATACTCGCTTCGAAGAGCAAAGCGGGACTTTCAATCAACGAAAGTGAGCGCTCACCTCCTAAAGGCTCCCACTAACGGAAAAGTCTTTTTCTGGTCCCCTTTGCCAAAAAGCATCTCTAACAACTTCTGTATATCTGCCTTTCCTCCTCTTATTCGATCCGATGGTTCTGTTGATAATTCTCTCCAACTGAAAAGGCAATCTCTGGTCTCGCTATTCTCCTCTAAACCTCAAATTCCGTAAGAAACGCTCTATTTGTGATCTTCCTCCTCTTCTCGCTCTCTCAGGTGTCCTAGGCCTTTGCCTGTGATTACATTTGTCGGGTGCATGAACTCCTGAAATCTATGAACGTTAGAAGGCCGGCGTGGCCAGTGATGGATATCCTCCCCGTTGTTTTGAGGGAGTTGCTCCGTGCTGCCAACCTCCCCTCGTTTCAACTATCATTCTCTTTTGGCTCAATACTACCTTTCCCTCAGTGTTGGTAGAGCACGGCACATGTCCCAGCGGTTCCGGAAAAAAAGGAAGCCGCTCTGATCCTTCTATAACTATCGCTATCGCCCTATAGCTCTCACTCTTATTCTATCTAAGATCTTTGTAAACCCTTCTCAACTCTATCTTCTTAGATCATCTGGAATCTATCTCCCTTCTTTCCGATTGCTTGCGAGTACGGCTTTCCGGCGCTCGAGGTCCTACTGGCGATATACTTCCTATCTTACTGATGTTATGGGTGTTTCTCGCCCTTAGGAACTAAGGGGAGACTTGCATGGTGGCGCTTGACATGTACAAAAGCCTTTGACCGAGTATGGCACGCGTCAATGCTCTCTCTCCAAGCTCCCCTTCCTTTGGGTTTCCTCCTCCTCTTTGCTTACTTAATGTCTAGGCTTTCTCCAACAACTCGCCTCAATATCTGGTCTGTTGTGACGGGGCGACTTGCGTTCTTTTTTCTGTCAATCGTTGTGGTTCGTTCCTCAGGGTTCTGTCTAAATATCTTACTTTATTCTTACTTTTCATTAAATATCTCACCTGTCCATCTAACTCTATCCACTCGAGTGCCGATGACTCGACCATTCATTCTTCAACTTATTTCAGTTCTGCTCCCTCTTTTGCTTCTAGAAATGGCTCCTCGTCTTAATCTTTCCGATTCTAAGATTCTCGCTGATACTGGGATAGAATTTTCGGTGGGGTCGCTCAACCTTTGAAAATTTAGATTCTTTTTAAAAAACTCAACGTTCTACAAATCTTCCCTCTATAATAAACACCTTCCCACTTTCCTATCTCTTTCGAAGGCTCTCCCCCGTCTCTCCTGTTGACAATTAAAACATCCTTCGCCTGAACATAAACAAAAAAAATGTCTTGGAAACCCTGCAACTCACACCAACGGTTGCTAAGAGGCGCGCCTCAAGCAAAGAAACTGGGAGTTCTGTTTAGAGCGCGAGTTTTTTTTTTTTTTTCCCTCCTTCTCAGTTTATCAAGCTATACAATTGCCTCTCCGCCCTTATAATGATATGGAATAACTGGCTCTCATATAATGGAGGGGGCTTCCTGGTTCCCCGGCTTTGGATAGGGTCAGTCAAAGTGCAAAGAGATAAACTGTTCCGTACCTTCCACTTCACTTGACCATCCCTATCTTTTGCGGCATGATGTGGTGCTTTAAATCTCTTTTCTATAAGTACCCGTTGCATGCGGCAGGTGCTCGAGGAACTTGTCACTCGCGTACCCCCC
>JABUQX010087619.1:0-7500 GCA_015478945.1 Trachelipus rathkii
CCGAGAGAATTATTCTTTATATATCAACTAAAAAAATTTGCATATTTACATACCTTAAAAGCAGTAAATCATAAATCAGTAAATCAAACACTGCCCTTCATACCCTCATAACCTTCTGTGATCTATTGATCAGCTTGATCTCCTATTCGACTCGTTGATCAGGTCATATACTGTCATCACATCAACACAAAAACTTGTTATTATTTTGTTTTGATTTTCTTTAAACTTTTTCGTTTTACTAAAAAAATTATTTTTTTGCTTATTCTGTTTAAAATAGTTTTGTTTTAATTAAAATTTCTTTTTTTTATGTTTATAACTAAAAAATTACATTTTGTACATACCTTAAAACAAGTAAATCAGTAAAACAGGTAATCAAACTGTGTCTAGGCCTTCCCTCGGCTGCCCTAACATGATCTACCGATCTAATGATCTATTATCTATTGAATTCAATGATCTTTTTGTATAACATACAAAAATAAAATCCCTTTGTGTGGCGTTGTTGGTTGTTGTTTGTTGTTGTTGTTGTTTTGTGTTGTTGTAAGTCGTTGTTGTTGTTGTTTGCTGGTTTAAATATATCTATTAACGTTCTAAGTTAAATAAAATATACAAACTTTTCAAACATATCCTAAATATTATAATGTTAATTTTTACATTAACATTGTAATATGGAAAACTAAAAAAAATACATATCATCCTAGCCCAACTGACATACAGCATTCGTTTAACGTAATAACTAAAAAATTTAAAGTTTCAACTTCCACAGAAGAGGCATAGCAATCTAATCTTTACTATACACACAAACGTCAAAATATTATTATTATTATGATTAGTATTATTATTATTATTACTATTATTATTATTATTAAATCAACTAATATATGTAATATTGAACATAACAACACCTAACACACTCATACAGCACACACACACCACACACACAACACACTCACAACACACACACACACACGCCACACACACAATATATATAGACACTTTACTTATAACATGCCATATACGGATGATTGTATGGCTGTGCATTAAGTAAAGTGTCTATATTTATTGTGTGTGTGTGCCGTTGTTTAGTGTGTGTGTATGTGTGTGTGTGTGGTGTGTGTGTGTGTGTGTGTGTGTGATGGTGTGTGTGTGTGTGTGTAGGTTGTTATGTTCATATACATATATAGTTGATATTAATAATAATAATAATAATAAATATTAATGAATAATAAAATAATATAAATAATAATAATAATACATAATAATAATAATAATAATAATAATAATAATTAATAATAATATATATTTTTGAGCGTTTGTGTGTTATAGTACAAGATTGAGATTGCTACTGCCTTTCTCTCTGGTAAGTGAAAACTTTAATTTAGTTAAGCCTTGTAACGAATGCTGTATGTCAGTTGGGCTAGATGATATGTAATTTTTTGTTTAGTTTTTCAATATTACAATGTGAATTGTAAAATAACTTAATATTTTAGAGATATGTTTTGAAAAAGTGTTGTATATTTTCAATTTAACCTGAACGTATGATATATTTAACAGCAACAACAACAACAACAATATACAACAACACACAACAACAACAACAACAAAAACAACAACAACAACAGCCACAGCAAAGAATTTATTTTTATGTTATGATATAGAAAAAGATACTTGAATCAATAGATCAATAGATCATGTTAGATCAGTAAAGCATCATTTTAGGGCAAGGTACTAGACACAGTTCTGATTACATGTTTAGAGGTATCGTAAAAATAGTAAATTTTTTAAGTTCTAATACATAAAAAGAAGAAGTTTAACTAAAGTTAAATATTTTAAACAGCATAACCCACATCAATCCAAGTATATTAGCTACCCAAAATTTAAAGAAAATCAAAACAAGAATAAATAAAGTTTTTGTGTATGGTTATACCAAAAATGACTTGACATCCATAGCATCAATAGCATCAATAGATCAATAGATCACCAGAAGGGTATGAGGTATGGAGGGCAGTTTGATTTACTGATTACTGATTACTGCTTTAAGTATGGTAAATATGCAATTTTTTTGTGAACTTATAGAACATAAAAGAATAAAGTTTTTTTAGTAAAAACGAATCAGTTTAAAGAAACAGAAAACAGAATAAATAAAAGTGTTTTGTGTTATGTTTATTACAAAAGATAATAGCTTGAAGTCTAATATGGATCAATAGACAATAGATCAATAAATCAAAGTAGATCACAAAAGGTAAGATGGGGAAGGAAGGCAGTCTGGAATTGACTGATTTAATGACTTACTGCTAAGGTATGTAAAAATGCAAATTTTTTTAAAGTTATAAAACATAAAAATGAATAAATTTTTAGTAAAACAAAATATTTAGCAGCAAATTTAAAACAATATAAAGTAATTTTTAAGTACAACAAAAGTGTTTAAAGAGGAAGCGAGAGGGCGAAAGATAAGATGAGAGAGTTTTGTGCTATGCTATAATTCAAAATATGACTTGAATCAAAGATCAATAGATCAATTAGATCAATATAATCAATAGATCATTCGGATGGGTAGGAAGGTATGGAGGGCAGTTGGATTTACTAACTGATTAGCTGAATTTTACTGTTTTAGAGGTAGTACTTATGCAAATTTTTTAAGTTAATAACATAAAATGATCAATTTTTTTAGTAAAAAACTAAAAGTTTAAAGAATACAAAACAAAATAGAATAAACTGTATAAAATGTCTAGTTATACAAAATATGACTTAATCAATAGATCAATAGATGCAAATAGATCAATAGTATCGGTGGATGGGTATAGGGTATGAAGGGCAGTTGAATACTGTTTATCTGATTTCCTGTTTTAAGGTATGTAAATATGTGCAAATTTTTTTTAAGTTATAAACATAAAAGGAATAAATTTTTTAGTAAAAACGAAAAGTTTAAAGAAACAAAACAAAAATAATAAAAGTTTGTGTTATGTTATAAAAATATGACTATTAATAGATCAATAGATCAACAAAGAGAATATCAATAGAGTCCCCTGGATGGGTAATGTAGGTATCAAGGGCAAGTTGATTTATGATTTACTGGATTTACTGTTATTAAGGTTGTAAAATATCAAATTTTTTTTTAAGCTATAAAACATAAAAGGAATAAAGTTTTTTAGTAAAAAAACGAAAAGTTTTAAAAGAAAACAAAACAAAACTAAATAAAGTTTTTGTGTTATGTATATCAAAATATATTAAAAATATCAAATAATCAATAGATCAAGTAGAATCAAATAGACAATAGATCATGGATGGTATGAGGGTTGGAGGGTTGTTTGATATTTTACTGATTTTACTGGCTTAAACTGCTTTAAGGTATGTAAATAAGCAAATTTTTTTAAAGTTAATAAACATGAAGGACTAATTTTCAGCAAAACGAAAAGTTTAATAGAAACAAAACAATAAATAAATAAAAGTTTGTGTTATGTTATAAAAAACATATGACTTGAATCAATAGATCAAAGATCATTAGATCAATAATCTTGAAGGGTTAGGAAAGGGTATGGGAGGCACGTTTGAATTACTGATTTACTGATTTACTGATTTACTGCTTTAACGGTATGTTAAAAAGTAATTTTTTTAAGTTATTGAAACATAAAAAGAATAAATTTTTAGTAAAACTAAAATATTTAAAGCAAATTAAACAAATAATAAAATTTTATAGTAAATAAAAAGTTCCGTAGAAACAAAAACCATAATAAAATAAAAGTTTTGTGTTATGTAGTAAAAAATTAGACTTGAATCAATAGATCAATGATCATTAGATCAATATGATCAGAGAAGGGTATGAGGTTATGTATGGCAGTTTGATTTAACTGATTTACCGATTTACTGCTTTAAAGGTATGTAGAATATGTCAAATTTTTTTAATTGATAAACATGAAAAAGAATTAAATTTTTTAGTAAAAACAAAATATTTTAAACCAAATTAAGCCATCGCAAAATAAAATGTTTATAGTAAAAACGAAAAGTTTGAAGGAACAGAACAAATATAAATAAAATTTTTTGTGGTGTCATATTGTGTAGATTTAGAAGTAATAGATCTTTGGATCATAATGGGGCAGGAGGGTAGGTATTGAGGTATGGAGGTAGTGTTGATTTACTGAATTTACTGCTTTAAGTAATGTTAAAAAGGTAAATTTTTAAGTTTATAAACATAAAAAAAGAAATAAATTTTTAGTAAAACAAAAATATTTTAGGAGGAAAGGCGGGAAGAGACGGAGAGGAGGATGAGGGAGGTAAAAGTTTTGTGTTATGTTATACAAAATAATGACTTGAAATCAATAGATCAAGTAGATCAATAGATCAATAGATAATAGATGATGGAAGGGTCATGAAGGGTATGAGGTGTTTGGATTTACTGATTCTACTGATACTGGCTTTAAGGTATGAAATAAATGTGTAAATTTTTTAAGTTAAAACATAAAAAGAGAAATTTTTTTAGTAAAACCAAAATGTTAAAGAAACCAAAACAAAAATAATATAAAAGTTTTTGTGTTATGTTAAACAAAATATGATTGAATCAATAGATCAATAAGATCAATAGATCAATAGATCATGGATGGGTAATGAGGTATTGGATGATAGTTTTGATTTACTGATTTAACTGATTTACTGGCTTAAAGGTTGTGTAAAAATGCAAAAGTTTTAAGTTATAAACATAAAAGATAAATTTTTTTAGTAAAAAACGAAAAGTATAAAGAAACAAAACAAAAAATAAATAAAAAGTTTTTGTGTTATGTTATATCAAAAATATGACTTGAATCAAATAGATCAATTAGATCAATAGATCCTAGATCACAGAGAGGTTATGGGGAATGGAAGGGTAGTTTTTGATTGACTGATTTACTGTTTTAAGGTATGTAAAAATGCAACTTTTTTTTAAGTTATCAACATAAAAAGAATAAATTTTTAGTTAAAAAACGAAAGTATAAAGAAAGCAAAAAAACAAATAAAAGTTTTGTGTTTAGTATACAAAATATGACTTGAATCAATAGACAATAGATCATAGATCAATAGATCAATAGATCAGCAGATCGTGATGACGGTATGGAGGGCAGTTTGATTTACTGATTACTGCTTTTAAGGTATGTAAAATGTAAATTTTTTAAGTTAAAAACAAAAAGGAATAAATTTTTTAGTAAATCAAAACGAAAATTATAAAGAAACAAAACAAAATAAATAAAAAGTTTTTGTGTTATGTTATACAAAATTATGACTTGAATCAATTGATCGATAGTCAACTAGATCAATAGATCCAATAGATCACAGAAAGGGTATGAGATTATGGAGGGCAGTTTGATTTACTGAATTTACTGATTTACTGCTTTAAGGTAGTGAAAAATGTAAATTTTTTTAAATTATAATTAATATAAAAGGAATAAATTTTTTTTAGTAAAACGAAAAGTATAAAGAAACAAAACCAAAATAAATAAAACAAATAAAATATATAATAAAAAATAGAAAAAAAATTAAACACAAAGTAAAAAATGTAAAATAAAAAATAGTAGAAAAACAAAAAAAAAAAAAAAAAAATTAAATTAAACATAAAGTAAAAAACGTAAAATAAAAACATAAAAAAAAATAGCAACCAATATATGCATGTTTCAGTTTAGGAAAAAAAGATTATTATAGTTAGCATTTATAAAAGAAAATGAATTTAAAATATAAATGTCAGTATTGAACATTTTAGAAAGAAAGGGTTCATCTTTGCCAAGATGCATGGCAATTGACGATGATGTACATGATAGCAACAGTATCAGGTATGTGAACATGTAATAATAGTCGTACTTATTAAACGAATGCTTATAACTAGGTCGACCGCACTGGCTCCAGCAACCGTTGCCGTTTTCATTCCCCTCTGATTCCAAACCCGATTCTTTCAGAAATCCGACTCTGAATCCTTCTCCAACTCCTCCTTCTACGAACATTCGATTTTTTTTAGGGGGAGGCGCACCCTCTGGGGTGAGCACGGGACGTAACCTCGTCTACAATGAGGTTACGTCTCCCTTATATGGGGAGCCAAGTTTGAAGAAGACAAGTCAACTAGAACTCATTTAAATTGAGTGGTGAAGAAAAGTGTGGGTTATAAGAGACTTGTTGCTAGCCCTTCTAAAACTCAAATATTGGCTAACGTGACCTCAAAATTGGTCTCACCACCCTTAGGAACCCTTAATTTGACCAATAAAAAAGTATAAAACTTAGCAATTTCAGAGAAGTCCGCTCAATGTCGGCTATTGACTGAATTCCCTGTTCCAGAACGCCTCAATACCTCATAAACGGCTCCCTGACCCGCAAAAACCAAAGAATGGACACCCAAGCGTCAAAATCTGACCGACCTTAGACGAAATTTCCAACGCAAAGTAATGTCGGCACCTTTTGAACTTGATTCCCTGTCAAGAAACGCCTCACATACCTCATAAACGGCTTCCTGAGCCCAAAAACCATAGATGGACACCCCAAGCGTCAAAATCTGACGACCTTACGAAAATTCCAACCAAGTCATGTCGGCATTTGGCTTGAATTCCCTGTTCCAAACGCCTCACATACCTCATAAACGGCTTCCCTGACCCAAAAAACCCATAGGTGGACACCTCAAGTGTCTAAATCTGACGACTACGAATTTCCAATTAAGTCAATGTCGGCATTTGACTTGATTTTCCTGTTCCAACGCCTCACATACCTCATAAACGGATTCCCTGACCCAAAAAACAATAGATGACGACTCCAAGCGTCAAAAGCTGACAACCTTACGAATTTTTCCAACCAAGTCCATGTCGCATTTGCACCTTGACATTCCCTGTTCCAAACGCTGCACACTACCTCATAAACGCTTTCCCTGAACCCAAAAAAACCCATAGAATGACACCTCAAGTGTCAAAATCTGACGACCTTAACGAATTTCCAATCAAAGTCATGTGGCATTTTTGACTTGTTTCCCCTGTTCAACGCCTCACTAGTACCTCAGATATAACGGTTCCCTGACCCAAAAAATCCATAGATGGACACCTCAAGCGTCGAAATCTGACGACCTTACGAATTTCCACCAAGTCATGTCGGCATTTGACTTGAATTCCTTGTTCCAAACGCCTCACTTCTCATAAACGGCTTCCCTGACCCAAAAATCCCATAGATGGGACACCTCAAGCACCAAAATCGGACTCAGCGGAAAAAACGTCGTCATCACGGCTCCGGCTCCGGCTCCTGGCTCCGGCTCAAGCTCCGGAAATAAAAATCTACGGTTAAAAAATATATACAATGTACCTGAAAAAATAAAAAAACATATCCAAGCATTCCAGCTTTTCCCCGTACAAATCTAACGGGTTCTGGATGATGGAATGCTGACGTGCCTCACTATATATATAATATATATATATAATATATATATATATATATATAATAATATATTATATATATATATATATATATATATTATAAGTACTATATATTATATATAATATATATATATAT
>JABUQX010087619.1:10000-30604 GCA_015478945.1 Trachelipus rathkii
TGGCTAAACATAACAATAAAAAACAGTTCTTTATACACTGATAAACGAATATATGCTAACTGTGAACAAAGGTGTCACATTAAAAAGCTAACATAACATCATCGGCTAAGAATATAATGTAAACAGCAACAAACCTAACACACCTTAAACACATAAGAAATATAGGGACAGTAAGAAGCCACATGGCCTATCTACCCACTAACCAAAAACATGCTCTCAGGCAAATCCACAAAGCACCTAGGCTTGTCAAATTCCTGTAACTAAAATCCACCAATTTGCTTAGTCAAAAAAAAAATTATATATGATACGCCAATACCATTACCACATTGCCTTTAATAAATCTAAGTTATGGTCACCATGCAGTAGCATATACATAATAACACTAAACTAAACAAACCAGCATTTGGCCTCTCATCCTAAATATACTAATGATAAGCCCAAGCCCATCCATAGACTATCCACCTTTCTTAATGTTTGCATTGAGTAACACTCAACAACCTCCCTGTGGCTAAACCATTCAAAAATTTAACAACCCTATTGCTAAATGTATGCTTTCTTATATCAAGATGGCATGCTTTCTTCTTAAATTTTTTTGTTATGCCCCTGGTCTCGCGTCGTCGCTCTAGCATAAAGAATTATTGGGCTCCGTATTATCAATAGATGTAAAAAATTTTGTAGACTTGTATCATGTCCCCTCTGAAAATCGCCTTTCTATACGAAACAATTCCTAATCCCTTCAGCCTCTCCCTCATAGCTCTTTACCCTGCAAACCCACGAAATCATCCTTGTTGCTCTACGTTGCAATCTTTCTAGCATATCTAAGTCTTTCTTTTTAAATAAGGGGCCGGAGAGACTTGTGCACCGTACTCTATTATTGTGCTCTGCCTAACATAGCTATTGATATAGTTTACTTATTAACTTCTTGGCTCTTGGTAACAACATTGCGATTTTATTATTGCTCCCACATCTTATTAAGCTTTATTCCTTGCTCCAAACACTGATTAGCTACTAAATTACTGCTTATAACCACACCTAAATCTTTTTCCTGCTCACACAGACTTGAGCCACTCCCCATTTGTCATACGTAGTTAAACTTTTATTTTGAGTAACTTAGGTGACGAACTTACACTTTCTTACCTATTGAAAATTCATTTGCCCACTGTATCTGCCACCCTAAGAAGTTTATCAAAGATCATTTGAATCTTTTATACATCCTTCACTTTATACATCCTTCACTATTTGGTATCATCAGCAAACTTAGAAAACCTTCATTTAAGTTCCTGTCTAAATCATTATATATATGAGGAACAACAGTGGCCCCAGCACTGAACCCTGAACCATCATTTTCGAGATCTACAGGTCAAATAACATGGTAAGACGAAAAGTCGATATCGCTATCCTATAAGGAGCACCGCAGCACCGGAGCCATTAGCCACGGTGCCGATGCCAACTCCTCTGATTCTGATTCCAAGTGTTTCTAGAAATCCGAATCCGAATCCACTCACCAAATTTCAACCTTCTACGAACATTTCGATTTTTAGGGGGGCAGCGTCCCCCCTTACAGAGGACGCAGGGGTACGTAATCTCGTCTACGGGATGAGATTACATATCCATCGGGGCCCCACCAAATTTTGCTCGATACGAGAACCTAACTAGTTAGTAAGTAACTAGTCACAATAGGGGATGGTGCAGTGCGGTGCTAATATAAATATAATTATATATAATATATATATATTATATATAGTATATATATATATATAATTATATATATATATATATATATGTGTGTTGGTGTGTGTGTGTGTGTGGTGTGTGCTGTATGTGTGTCATGTGTGGTGTGTGTGCGCGCACGTAAAAACCGAATCCATGTAACGGGTCTGTCGTGGTCTGTCGCTCAATCGACCAGCTGCTTACGTTAGGCCTAACTAATTCGTTCGGAATTGGATGTGTCAAAAGGGCGTAAACCGCTTATTTCAACTTCAGTCCTCGGGGGTAAGCTACCCCTAGAACAACCTAGCGCATACGAAAAACTCGCAGGCTTGATCAGTTAACAATACCAATAAGCTGCAATAACAAAGTTTCATAACGATAGCTCAAGCCATTTTTCAGAAAATAGGTGTGACCACTCCGGATGTCCTCCTACTACTTTATATATATTTTTTTTTTTTTTCTTTTTTTTGCAACAAAAGTTCACACCTCACCTGCATAGCCCTATTCAAGGAGGGGAACTTTGTAGGTAATTCAAGGTAATTTCTACCTAGGATTCGAACCCGCGACCGAATTGCCATGCGACTCCGTCCTCTTCATCCGTTGTGCCACGGTATATATCTATATATATATATATAATATATATATATATATATATATATTATTATTAATATATATATATATATATATTATATATATATATATATATATAATAAATATATATATATATATGTATATATATAATATAATATATATATATATATATATTATATATATATATATATTGTTATAATATATAATATATATAATATATATAGTATATATATATATATAATAATATAGTATATATATATATATAATATATAATATATATATATATGAATATATATAATATCTTATATTATATATATAAACGTTACCCAATAAATCGAAATCTTGGCATCTTGGGTACTACCATCAACTGTTTTAATGAAGAACCATGCAATAAAGTCTTAGATTCGTTTTAAACAAATACAAATATACACAGAGTTTAAACAAACAAAGAGCCAAGAAAAAAAAACAATAAGAAAAAAAAAAAACTAATAATGAAAGTATTATCACATGCGCAAAATAAGTTATTGTTTAGTTCCAATTAATAAGATGACATACGAAAAAGGCACAATCTAGTTTCTTCTTGGCTCAACAAATTTTAAAGAATGAATAAATATTACATTCGCCTTTAGGACGTTACTATCTACAACAGAGCTGGTATGAAATAAAGCTTCGAATGCACATTTCCATAATGTAAATTATAAAATAATTAATTCAATTCAAAAATTTAACTGGAAAAAATAAAAAATAAAATAATATATATATATATATCAGATAATATATTATAATATATATAATATATATATATATATCTAATATATATTATAATATATAAATATAAAAAATATAATAATATATATTAAATATATCTATAATATATATATATATATATATTATTTTCCTCATATCACAGATTTGGGGGTGAGATGCATAGCATACACAGGAACAGAAAAGTAGTAGAACATGAAGCAAGTCGAAAATAAAACCCACCCTTTTACCATCCCCTTTATACCCCGTGAGAAATCATAGCAACCAGAAAAATCAACCCTGAGGCTTCACGAGACTGCTATGGACCCTCACTGTGGTATCTCGTCAATGTGGAGTTCATCCCCTGGGCAAAGCCCACAACCAGACCCTCTCACAAAACCCCGACATTCACTCCTGTTATGCACCTTTCTTCTAGTCTCTGCCAAACTAACATTCCTCTCCTTCAGGCATTCCTTTACTGACTCAATCCACTTTTCCTTCGGCCTCCCATCCAGTCAATTCCTCAGCACACTCACCACTACACATCCGCTTAACTAATCGACTATCATATATATATATGACGTTATCAGGGTCATTTGAGAAAATATAACTTTTTTTAAGAAATATTAAAAGTTTTATGTTGCAGACATATATACCAGTCCCAAAATATTTGCAATAATGAAAATAAATAAAAAAAAACTGAAGAACGTAAAGTAAAATATTCTACCAGCTCATTATATACATCGAGATGCGATAGCAAGTGATAGATTGCCAAGTTCGTCGCTGACGAGCGATAATTATTAAATATTGTAAATTGGTATATTAATGCATGATGGTAGAATACCTTGTTTAGAGGTTGCAACCTCTCATAACCTTTTGACCCATGAGTATGTGTATTTATTTAAATCATCATATATAAACAAATATGATTCAATATTTTTCTGCCGTCCCATGCCATCTGACTTGCTTATCATAATACCTAGTCATTATCAAATACTTCAATAGGGAATTTTTCAGGAAACGTCCCCTATCATATATATATATATATATATAATATTTAGGGTATAAAATATTGATAGGTAAAGATAATAATAAGAGTAAAGTATTTATAGGGAGTGGGTGATTATAGTATAGGGCCCTATTTATACTATATATATATTTTCTTGAAATTCCTTTTTATTAATTTTTATTTGAGTTTTATTATATGCGGTAATATATATATATAATATATTATATATATATCTATATATATATATATATATATATATAATAGTATTATATATATTATATAAGTATATATATATATATATATATATTATATATTATATATATATATATATATTATATATTATATATAAAATATATATATATATATATATATATATATTATTATATTATATATAATATATATATATAAATATTATATATATATATATATATATTATATATATATATATATATATATATATATATATATATATATATATATATATAGCGGTGTAGTTACCCATAAAATATATTACAATTCCTTTAAACCACTATTCACAGATAAAAAAAATGCATATAGGATAAACATTTTTTATTTTATTTATTAGTAATCTAGTATTACAGTATTTATTTAGTAAAGTTTATTTACTAGTAATAAAGTTTATTAAATATTTTTTCTCATTATTTTGGCATTGTAGTTATATAATTTTGATTATTTTATCATTTTTTTCTATCAAATTTTGTAAAATTATGGTTTATATAGTATTTACGTTTGCCCAAGACATATGCTCTATAAATGCTTTTCCCTGTCTTTTCCATTAAAAATGAGTTTGAGGCATGAAGGTTAAGTTCAGAATGCAATAGTTAATTTTTTTAAAGACTTGAAATAAAGTTTTTATTTATAAATCAATAATACATGCTTGCAGTATTTAAGCATATAATGTTTGCTTTAATATAAACTTTTTATATAAAAAATTGTTTAGAATGTATTATGTTGTTTTAAAAATACTTTTAAAATTAAAATAGTTACACTAAAAATCTATGAGTTCTGACGTAATTGTATTTTGCTTGAGGAGAGAGAAATTTTGTTCGCTTTTAAAGTGTTTTTCATCAAGTATTTTAAATTTATTTAATAAAATAATGTAAAATATTATATAATGTTTTGTAATATATTGTAAGATAATTATTAAAAATAGTATTTATTGACAAAAATTTGTATTTTGTGAACAGAAAATGGGCTTTGGTAGAAAATCGTATGTACTCAGGGAATATATGAAAAAAATTGAAATATGATTAAAGTTTGACTGCATGTGTACAAAAGTTGGTAAATATAACTGAACGCTTTTAAACAAAATTTATTCTATTGAATTCAACATTTGAGTTTTATTCCACCTACGAGAGAGAGAGGCGTGGTCATTTTGTATATACTATTAGATACAAGTACAGCGAGCAGAAGAGAACTACAAGACCACAACAACTACAAAGATATGCCTGCTATCCAGGCAAGAAGAAGAAGAACTCATAGTCCCTCTGCTCCTGCCTTCAAAGAGGCTCCCCAGCTCCGGCTCTAGACTCTGGCTTACAAAGAAGCCGAGATTTTCTGCCTGCAAACAGACTGCGCTCTTCCGCTTGCAAACCCGGGGACTACAGAACTGGTGACACCTACATGTGAATTGTGGCATTTTTACCCGAGTGAATTAATAACCAGAGGTCATCAACTGAAACAATGATCGATGAAGGAGGGGATATAGAGAATTGTTTGGTTATTGCGGGTGTGAATCATATAGTTTATAGGTATATTATATATATATATATGTTATTATATATATAATATATATAATATATATATTTATGATATATATATTGGCTATAGTTATTATATATATAATCTAATATATCACTGTAGATACCGGCAAGGGGGTTTAGATTCATTGTACATGTGTTATATTCCTATTGGTGAATACCTGTTAGTGAACTAGTGGACAGGAAATCAATACTTGGGGGAATTTCATGCATCCCTCCGACCCACAGCACTAGTATGTGCATTTGTCACATGTGAAACCTTTTGTTCTTTCTATCCTCACATTTTCTAATTACCTATATCTTTCAATCTCCTTCTCCTTCTCCATCGCAGTTTCTATCTATCTATCACCCCAAATTAGTCCTTTTAAGGGGACATTGCGAAGTAGGGTTTCCTAACTTTTGAAGGTAGTAATCATCAAATTTATATTTTTGAATGTTAAACATTTATTCAAAATTTCAAAATAATATGAAAAAGAATTCATTATCTTGGCAATAGGCAAAAAATTATTTTAATTAACTATGTTTTTAATTTTTGATACTTTTTGTTATTCAATTTTAAAAACTTTCTTTATACCAAGAATAGACGATAACCCTTTTATTATTTCATGCGATCAGCATGAAACTTTCGGAGCAAGTATAGTTGGGGAAGATACATTTTTCGTTTAAATAAATTTTTTGTTATGCAGAACAGATTTGCCTCTGTGCTATGGGAAAATTTTCAAAAGTTTCACATATGCAGGCGGCAACGCAATGTGCTTCATGTTTATTTCTTAGTGTTTAGTCTTGGTTAACAAAACATTTAAGTTATATAATATGTGTGAAATGTTTCCTAGTACTAAAGTGACATTGAGTTAATGAGAGATTGAAAACAAAAAATAAAAAACTTTTATCGCCAAATATTTTTTTTTGGTAACAAAAAAAAAAAATTAGAAATGGTGGGGGAGTAACTTTTTTTAAATATTTTTTTGATTGCAATGAAAAAACATATTTGACACTATGGTACCTCTACAAGATTATAAATATTATTTAGATTAATATTTGGTATGCCAACACTTTTTGCCGCTGATCTCCAGAAAACCTTTGAACACTTTGAAATGTTTCCCATGAGCAGTGACAAATCTGTTTGGGCATACAAAATTGTTTTGCTCTGGAGAACCAAATGTCTACGGTGTCAGCCCAATTATATATGCTCTGAAAATTTCAAACTGATCGTATAAATAATAATTAAGTTTTCATGATTTTTTTTAATGATTGGTGTCATGCAACATTTTTATTACTCATCTGATAGGAATGAAACTTTTATGGATTTTATAACTCGACAATATACACATATTTTATTTACATAAATTTCTGTACTTACCTAACATAATAATGCAAGGGTGGGAAAACTTTTTAAAATTTATAAGTTTTCCCATGAGCAGCGACAAAAGTGTTTGGTATACAAAAAATTTATCTTAACACAATATGTGTATCTTTCCAATTATTATACATGCTCTGAAAGTTTCATATTGCGATTTTTCTCTTTTCAGTTGCAAAAAAAAAAAGAAAAAGAAAAATTCAAATAATTGATGGCATATAACTTTTTTACTACTCATCTGCTTATAATTAAATTTTTACAACTTGTAAAAATTGATAAGATACACATTTTTTTATTTATATTAATTTGTTGTATACCCAACGGTTTTGCAGCTGCTCACAGTTCAACTTTTTGACTATTTTACTAAAAAAAAAATTATTTTTTTTACATTGAGCTGCCATTTCAGGTAGAACAAGATTAAACCCGAACACTATTTATACTTTTCTTTTTGTTTTCAATTTCGTATAACATGATCTGTTTTTTGATGTATGATTCATCAAATTACTTTTGTTATATTTTTGGCTAACTTTTAAATTTTTATGCTAAAAAAAAAATTTGAGTAATTTAGCAAAAAAAATTTCCTCTATATATTGCTCCTACTTGTAAGTTATTTCATAAAACTTATGTGTACAGCAAGTATTTTAGTGAAATCCGCTTGCAAAAATCTTTTGTAGTTTCAGCAGAAATTCACTGTTTAAAATTTGCTGAATTAAAAATGCTGATTTCAATGATATTTGAGAAGAAATTTAACAAACAATTCTAAACACTTTTTTGGCATGTATCATCTAATAAATATTGTAGAGAAATCTTTCACTCTTTCGAATGGTGTATAATTTTCATCCAAAAAAGGAATTACATTAATGGTGCTACACGCAATTCGCCCTTAAGTACTTGTACAGCTACTTTTCTCTTTTAAAGAGGTTTTACCTCCCTTTGGTTTCTGGTAACAGACCACTGACTATCGCGGTGGCCTTTTCAGCATGGTTCTTCAGCCAACCTCCCACCTTCTTCAAGAGGGGATCAAGGGAGGGTACAGGCTAAATCCGGTCCTTTCACTTTGCCTTTGACTGGGGCTAACTTTGTAGGGGACCTGGAAACCTTGAGATTAACTGGTGAGGAGGCCGTCCTGTACCTTGGTATATAATCTCGGGCTCTAACGTGGAAGTTATTTAGCGTTCTGTGTGGTTCACGGGGGGAGGGGGGTAAACCAGTGTGGGGTTTTGGCAGGCTCTTCCGAGGCCACATCCACAGCCTATCTATAGGGAAGGGTCCAGAAGCTTGTGTGGGTCGCGCCTCTGGCGCTGTAACCTGTCTGTGGGTGAAGACTACCGGGGTCCTTATGAAATATATATTGCGCCCTTTCCAGCCACATCTTGTTTTTAATTTTGTTTCATTTGTTTTATTGTTATAATTGTTCATCTATGGGGAAGAAGTCTGAGGTTTAATTTTTATGAATGGTTCTTCAAGAAAAAACGTTAATTAAACCAAGTTTGACACAATTCACCAAAGTCAACAATCTGGACCATGCTTATTGTCGGGATTCCCAGCCTGACCCCTACCTCAGTCCCTCCTACTTCTAGACCAGCAGGTGTTCCCGCTTTTATTCCTTCTACTGCACCTGAAAGTCCTCTGCATAACCTCAGCTCTTCGTTGCTGCCAGGTATGCCCTTGACACCCCAGGTGCCCAAACGGTTGGAGCAATTCCGAAAAGGTGCCCCACGTCATAGTCATTTATTTACTCCATATGCTGTTCCCCCTCCGAGAATGCAAGCTGACACATCATTCCAAATATTACTTATTGCGATCCACTACCTGCAAAGCTATTACTGAGCAAAGAACAATTATTCCTAACGATACACTTGAAAAAGCTTTAGGAGCTAAAGACCCCCCCAGCCACAATAATGAGAAATGGGTCTCTTCTCGTTCAAGCTACTACGCAGAATCAAAGTTCCATCTTTTCAACCCTCTTATTTCCACTCCTGATGAAATAAGAAAATTCCAATGACTACTTGTTCTTTAGAACAGAAAAACAAAGATATTGCTATCATTTTAAGAAATCTCCGGCAGAAAAGGTATTCTGTTACAAACGTTTATAGATTTAACCCTCGTTGGGACTCTATTGGTACCCCAAATGCTCCTTTACTGGGAACCATTAGTACCCCCTTTTTCACTTTCAAAGGTGAAAATATGGTTTACAGGCTACAGTGTTCGATGTTTATTCCCCGACCCAGACGTTGCTTTAAATGCCAAAAGGTTTGGTCATCCACGAAAATACTGTAAGGGACACATGACATATGCCCAGTCTGCGAAGTAGAATTTCACATTTCCTGTGAAAACACACCATACTGCAAAAACCGTGGAGTACCCCACAGTGCCTCTCCCTTAAAATTCCTGTCTAGCCTGTTTGAAACGGAGGTTTTAGAATTATGTACCACACAAAAATAGAGCAGGAGTGATGCCACACACCAGCTCAAAGACAAATATCCCACATGACAAAGGCAATCTTCTGCTACAATTGCAGCAGCCACCCAGCCTCAGCATGTTAATCCACCGACACAACTCCTTGCAGTAGAACTCTTCCCCTAAATTCTAGTGAAACTCAAACAGTTATCGCAACCTGGCCGCCTGCACTGCCTATACTTTCGACTTCTCAAATAGTCCAAAAGAAGCCCTTGATTAAATCTCCCATTCAAAAGGCCATCAACAACCCTACTCCGCAATCAGCTAACATTAAAACTAAGTTGCTTCATCCAATACAAAGCTTGGAAAGCATTCCCTGGCAAGACACTCTGCCTGATACTGTCCCGATGAGTTTGAAAAACTCACGAAAGAGGCCTGCGCCTATGTTCCCTAATCCATATCCCACCATTACTCAAATTCCTGAAGTTGTTCCTAAACACAAAGAAAAGATTAATCACCAAGCCAAAGCTATTATTTCTTAAAGTACAAAACATCCAAATTTTTAAAGCAAAACACACTGACCCAAGATGTTAAAAATACAACTCGGAAGAGACCTCATCATAAGTCTATTCCCGAGATAAAAGTAGCAACTTCAAAAGATTGTAGCTATTAAACAACCCACCAACCAACTCTCTGATAGCTTGCAAGATTATTCCAGCTCTTCTTCCGAATTTCCTATCTCAGCACTCCCTATATATGAATTATAGTTCTCAAATGGAGTCTGATGTGCCAACAACCCACTCTCTCTCTCTCTCTCTCTCTAATGCTTCTTGCATTTCCGAGAGATGAATGGAAACCAGTTCAATGCAAACACCGAAAGCACTCCAAGCATTCTAAATCTTTTACCAGCATGAAAGGGGACCCAGAGGTTTCCCACTTTAACTAAAATGTCGAGTCTTCCAAAATCACCCACCTGATGACTCACTGACTAAGTCAATAGAGTAAGACCTCCGTAACCAAACATCCCATATTAATTCCCAATTTTTTTAACAAAAAATAAAACTTTTCCGGTGTCACCTTCTGACAGTGCCACCATGAAAACATGACCATATTCTCCAACCATTTCTGAATCTGCTTTTTCTTGGCAGATGATGATATCACTTCTATTCTAAGCATGAGCATTTTGGTTGCTTTTCCAATGACCAACCAAGTCCACACAATAAGATGGACTTGGTCAAACTTAACTTCTTTCGCATTCATAGTGAAGCTCATCTATCAAATACCACTGAAACCCAAATCCCAAAATCTTTTGTGCGACTATTCCTTAACAACAGGATTTGTTGCTCCTCCTCTTCTGGGCCCACGTCTCTGCCTTTCCTCGCCATCTGAATCCACTTCCAACATCACCCCCCTAACCACATAGACAATTGTCTCAAAAAGCCCATCCTCATAATATTTATAACAATATAGCAAGGCCACCTTCCTTCTATGGAATTGTCGTGGCTACTATAATTTTGAAGAACTTGTTCAACTAATAAACATATGTACACCAATGTGCATATGTTTGCAGGAAGTTAGGAACTTCTACTATGTCATCACAACTTCTTTCGACACTCGTAATCTCGGAATATAAATCGCCGCAAACCTCTATAGAAAGAGGTGATAATAATAGGGAAGGTGCCAGAATACTCATTCATAAATCTGTCCCTTATTCTCCAGTCCCTCTTCAAACTAGACTTCATGCAGTGGCAGCGGTAATTAATCTACCACCGACCTTACTGTCGCCCATCTACTTAGGTCTAACATGAGTATTATTACGCGGTAGACTAGCTGATTTTTTTAAGCAGCTCCCTCCTCTGGTTGCTATACTCTGAGACTTCAACCGCCAACTCTGTCACCTCGTCTAAGTCTAAGATCCTTTTTATCTTTTAACACCCTTTTCCTGGGACACCTTAACACAGAACTTCCTACATATGAACGTTTAGATATAAAACACTTCTTCCTATATTGATATTGTTATTGTGTCTATGTATTGTCTAGTGATGCAGCAGATGTCATTTCTATCGCATCTGCGGATATATATATATATATATATATATATATATATATATATATATAGTATATATATATATATTATATATATATATATATTATATATATATATATATATAATATATCTAATATATATAATATATATATATATATACATATATATATATAATATATATATATATATATCATATATATAGTATATATTAATATATATACTATATTATATAACCTATATAATAATATATATATATATATACGTATATATATATAGTACTATATATATAATATATATATATAATATATATTATATATATATTATATATAATATATATATATATATATATATATATATATAATATATATATATATATATCGAGTTTTAGATACAATCTTTTAAGATAAATGTGTTACAAGGGTGCAGGACGGGCCCAACTCTTAAATGCACCCCAACAACCTCTTTACCACAACCTCCACATTTAATGAGAGAGATTTTATAATGGATTATATACTTTTTGCACTAGTATTGAAATTCAAATATAGGAAGTGCGCTTGAGGAATATTTCAATTTTGCTGCCTTTACTGCTGAGAGTCTCTCTTTTCATCATGCATTAGCCCAGCATTGCTAGATACTATCACTTGGAGCATATCTGGGGGACAGGCCAATTATTTCCTTGCAAGTTTACTCAAGCGTGGGTAAACATTTTGCTTAAGTTTCCAGCAACTGATAGGATCATCATTTGTACCTAGTCGTTTTTCTTGGTGATAGTTTTCAATCATTTGCACTAAATCTTTTGGTAAAGCGTGTGTTTCTTCCTTACTACTTGGACTGTAGAAATTCTTCAGTGAATCTTTTATATTGTTTACTTGTAGAAGGTGTTGGTTTTGTAGATTTTGTTTTTTTTCCTTTAAATGGGTGGCGAATTAATAGACTGCTCGGATTGAAGTTTTTCAACTGCAACACAAAGTGACGATTTAACTTGTTCTATTATTGTTACAAAAAACTTGCCTTTATAACGGGGATAGTATGAAGGTCATTAATTTCCACAGAACCAAAACTTGCTTTTCTAGTTTATTACATACTATATAAATTTTTTAAACCATCGTCATTTTCATTTGAAGATGGTTCAAAATGCTTCCTTAGGGTTGAGATTAATGGTATTACATCGGAGACAAAAGCTAGTAGAGGCGCTGATTTTTTTGGTAATTTCTTCAAATGGTTTCAATAGATTAATGCAGTGCGATATGATGTCATTTTCCACATTAGTAACAATGTTAACTTTGGAATGCGAGTGGCGTACAAAGCAAGAAAGTTTCTTTGAGCCAAATACCATTCTTTCCATCATATGAGTGTACTATTAAAAAGTAAGATAAAATAAAAAAAATTTGTAATATCAAGCCATTTTTGAATTGCCTTCAACTCATTTTCAGATTCATCTTAAGTATTTTTATTATAAATTCTTTATCAAATCTTGACAATAAATATCCGCGCAACATCCACAGAGCAAAGAGTGGATGCGGATGCTCCACGGATGTTACATGCATCACTAGTACTGTCCCACTGAACTCACTAGGAATCACCCTCGCCATCTTAATTATTGGCCAAAATCAAACTCTCCTTGGAGTCTTAATATAGCAGATGGAGTCCTCTTTCCAATGTCCATGAAGACTTACGTTGAAAAACCAAAAGCATTCTTAGGACACCCTTTGTCTCTAGAATTTTCTGTCAAGAGCCCTAAAATATGTGTGCCAAAGAGACTGCAATACACGAATTTCTACTCGTCAAAAGCCAACAATATGGCAGAAACAAACGAACCAATATATCAAGGCATCAATCCCATAGTAAAGTTATCTGGCAATAATGTGTAAATAAATAAAAATAATCAAGTAAAGTATGAGAATTTAATAAATATTAAATGATATTTTATGTTAAATAATGAATGTGATGAGCTATATGACTGAGGAATAATATTTTAATGGTGATAAACCTTATAATCCAAGTGTACCAATGTAATTTAAAGATGAAGCTTGTATGTAAAATGTTGATTACTTTCAAAGTATATTCATTTTGTTATTTAAATTTCCACTACCACTTGAAATTTCACTAACTCTTCCTCCATTCTTCTAAAATTATGTAATGTAAAAGTCACTGGGTTGTTCAGGTGTGAATCTCCAAGTAAGCTTGGGACATTCACCCTCCAAAGTCACCACTTGCAATAACGAATCCAATTCAATAGAATGCGCATTAGATTGTACTTTTTGTAGTGAAGAGGCTCATTCATGCATATAGTTTTCATTTCTTTTGAAGTAAATAAGTCCGGCACTGGTCATAGAGCCAAGTGCACGCAGCAACTCACTTGTATTATATTGCATATAAAAACAAACAATTAATAAAAGGTTAGAAAATTGAGTTTTTTTAATTACAAAACTAGAAGTACAATAAATAACGTGTTTTAGATATTAGTCCAACTAGGCCATTCCAGTGTGTTTTTGCATCGTAGATTGAGGAACTGAGGACAGTCTCTTGCATGTTTCATTTTTTGTTTTACAAAATGGCTACTATTAGTGGTTGTATTTTTTGAAGTGCTTAAAAATTACTTAAAAAATTTCTTTACAAATACTACTATGGCATCAAAGAAAAGTGTTGTGTGGAAATACTACACAGAAGATTTTAATGACTCTGCAAAATGGTCTCTTTGCGATAATATGTATTCAAGGATAGAACGAGGAACAACTTCGCTGAAAAATCATTTAAGATCGAAGCACAAATAGTTTAAAAATGTAACTGATGAAGAAACACGATAAAAAGAAGATAAAAAAAAAAAAAAAAAAAAAAAAAAAAAAAAAAAAAAAAAAAAAAAAAAAAAAAAAAATCTGCTCAGCAAAGTTGATAAACGGATAGCTGAAATAACAGTGATGGATGATCTAGCATTCAGACATGTAGATGATCTTGGATTCGTGAGAATATTGGTGGAAGTTGTTCCGCAATACAAACTGAGGCAAGGGAATTTCAACTCGTCCTTGATATGCAATGAAACATATGAATCTGTTTTCAATAAAATAAAAGAAATAATTGATGAAAAAAGAAATACAATAAATTTGCTTTCACTGCAGATGTATGGTCAGACACTTAAGCTAGGGTGTTGCTACTGAGCCTGACTGTACATACTATCAAAAAGAAGTGTGAGAGAATAAATCTTGTATTAGGTGTTGCATCTTTAAAAGATTGGCACACATTGGAATTCATTTAAAAAAAAATTTATGAAATGTTGGAAAATGGGGCATTGTAGAGCAAGCGTTCATTGCGTAATGCGCGATTCTGGAACAAACATTTAAAAAAAAAACACTTTTCCTCAGTGGGCTAAATAATTTGGATTGTACAGTACATAAAAATAGTTAACAATTAAAAGTGGAATAGTAACATTAGGAAGTAAATGACCTCTTTATCAAATATCAAAAAATTACCATTAATTTCCATCATTTAACCATGTCTCAAGGGTTAAAGAAAATATGACATGCTCCAAATGCGTGCATTAAACAATGTACATGATTCACCTCCAAGATGTAATGACATTTTGCATGTGTTGAACCGAAAAAATGAAAGTTGCTTTGTTTGTATACAGCTAGCAAATCCAAAATACGGTACCTGTTTTTAACAATTTATGAGTTGATAATATTGTCTGGGTGTGTGAAATCTCCAGAGCCTAACAATTAAATCATTAAAAAAGAATAGCGAACAACATCTACAAATGAAGATGTCATACCTTTTATAGTTAACATTAAACCCACTCTCAAGAAACTGTATGTCATAAACTTGAACAACTGAGCAATCATTGTCAATGCTGGAAGATTATGAGAATTGGGCGATCTACTTCTAAATTTTATGTCTGGAAATGAAAGAAAGCAACCCATATTTTAAATTTATTTCTGTATGTGGTGTAAAATTCGAACATGCAAATATCTTTTTTTCTTTTAATTTTCTCATCTGCATAAATAACTGATTAAGTAAAATATTCTCTAGCTCGGCTTTGTGATGACATGAGATTAAAATAAACATTTAGAGGATGCTGGACATGTAAGAAAACGAAAGAGATTCTTACAAACACCTTGATCCAGAATGTATACATCACTAGTTGAGATTCAGAATAAAACTCCTGCTTCCAGTAGTGACGATGAAGAGGAGAATATTACAAGCAGCACATCACCGGACTTCAAAGAAAAGTATAAAAAAAGACAAAAGACTGGGCAAACAGGAAGATGCTCTAAAATGGTGGAAGTACAGTATAAAAGCAAAAGGTATCCAGATTTGGCAAAAAGATGCTTGTAAATTCCTAAGATGCCCTCTGAACAGTGTGGCAAATGAACCATTTTTCATGGCACTGGGCATATCAATGAAGACAGACATGCTTTGATTTTGTGGAGATAAAACTGAACAAGTTTTATTTTAAAAACATAACACCCATAAAATTCTTTGTGTATTAACAAAGAAAAAATAAAGTTAATAACATTAATATTAAAATAACCGTTCTATTTAATTATCAAGATTAGGGTTGGGAAAAAAACTTTTTTTCAAGAAAAAAAAAAATTTCTTTTCATGTTTTTTTCGTTTTTTTCATTTTTTTTTCATTAAATGTATTTTTAAAAATATAAAGAGGCTAATATGATATTTCACTTGAGTATTTTCATTTTTCAAATATAAGGATACTTGAAATTAAACAAATATTCCATTTATGATTTATAAAATAGCAGAACTACCTTTCTCTTGTATTTTATCATTTGTTTTCGTTACAATTTACAGTAGGTTGTAGCCTGCAGACTGCTGTTTGTAGGCTTCTACTTACTATTTAACTATGTATTTACATTTGTTCATATATCATATTTATATTTATAGTTTAAATATTAATGCTATATCTATATTATATGAATGGTTGAATTGACAAAACTCAAAAAGATGAGCTTAAGGGATGCAAATGAATAAAAAAATATTGAAATTAAAATTTACCAAGATTGTAAATGAAGGAGGATCAGTGAATGACTAAATTATTTGGCTTTGAAATATCAACTCTTGATTCACTAACACTAGTCCCCACTCCCAACCCCAGTCACTCATGAATACTGACTACCTGTGCTCTTTGTTACTGTCAAGCCATTGATCACTAATGCTCATCAGCGTGATCAGCCACATTTTATTTTGATCTGACTGATAAGTCTGATATCTCAGTCGTGATGAAGTATCGTTGTGAGAATGACAGTGGTGAAGGCGAGCAGGGCAAGTAAGAACAGGACTCGTTAAGCTTAGGCTGCCTTAGTCATAATCTCTCTCCAGTAGGCAAATTTCAGAATTTCCTAGTTCTAGATTATGAGGAATAAAATAATAGTTTTGTGCAACGTCTACAAACAAAAGTTATATTTCATGCGAGGGCCTTTGCAACCTTTTATTTCCTTACCGGTGGCATTTCTAAATTATGATTAAATAATTATGATAAAAATGTTACTGAAAGGTGAAACAGTGAATAAAACATTAATGAATGAAAATATAAATATTATGATATCAAAATTCAGATTATAAAAATAAAAAATATGGAAACCCATAAAAATTTTGAACACAAACTCAGGGGCTTCCACCTTGTAGGAAATTGGAACCAAAAAATGTCCAAATTAGAGCATATTTGCTAAAATTTATAACTATAATTGTTTCAAAACATGTAAATTCCACAAATAATTGAAAAAAAACAAATTTTTACTTGTTTTTTTCAGGCTGTTTTTTTTCATGAAAAAAACTGTTTTTTCGAAAAAAACGAGCTTGTTTTTTTCCTTTCCCAACCATAATCAAGATAACTGAATCACTAAACGCATTCTGACACATTTTACATTTTTAGCTTCACAGGTGATTTATAATAAAATATTTTACACCTTGAAAGAAAATAAAAGGAAAAGAATAATATATATATATATATATTATATAAGTATATATATATTATATATAATTATATAATATATATATATATATATATATATATATAATATAATATATATATATAATATATATATATATATATATATATATATAAATATATATATATATATATATATATATATAGTATATATATATATATATTATATATATATATATATATATATATATAATATATATATATATATATATATATATATATATATACTATAATTTATATATATATATATATATATATATATATATATACTATAATGACTATAGGTAATGCAAGAACTCTGCCGAAAAAACTCGGGTAGGGCTGATAGATTTTCAAACGATATAAGAACATTATTTGTTAATATAAGCTATGTGTTATGACGCTGTTTCAAAGTACGGATGATTAAGCTTAAACCATGTGATGTTCTTTGAAGCGTCGTTACTTCGTAACCGGAGATTTTGGGTTTTCTAATGTTATGTATGTGTGCTGCGTACATCTGTGTACTAGGGTTGATAGAGTAACAATAAGGATATTTTGTAAACAACGTATGCGTTTTGACGCGAAGTTGTAAAGCAAACAATGCGTAGCTTTGTTATGAAATCATTTTAATGGGGAAAATTACAGGAGTGTTCAAAGTGACTGCCCTGTACCTGATTACATTCGTTTACATCGCCCGTCCATGGGCTGTCGACGTCTACCGAACATAGCCCTCACTTGTCTTATTTGATCAACGCAGTGAATATTCGCTGAGATCAGTTCGTCTCTTGTGTTGACTGGGTTAATGTACACATCTCACATGCCCCCAAAGAAATAATCTAGGGGCGTGAGGTTGGGGCGATCTTGCAGCCACGCAACAGTTCCCCCTCTCCCTATCCATTGTCAGTGTAGACTCTGTTCAGATCGGCCGACTTGGTGCTTAAGTGAGCGAGCGCCATTCACTGTTGGAACCACATGTACTCTGCGATCGCAAAGGGGTATGTCGCCATGAGCTGCGAAGCGTGTTCTGGAGTAGTTGCAGGTTCGCAGGTCCATCCAAACGGTTGTGGAATGATGACAGTCCCAGCGAGATAATCCCCAATAATTCCACTCAGATGTTTACGGTAAATTTCGCTTGGTGAACTCTGATGACATTGCGTGCGGATTGTCCCTCGTCCCATATGTGGCTGCTTCTGCTGTGCCATCACATTCACGTGTAAAGCACGCCTCCTCGGTAAACAAGACATGTGCCAAGGAAAGGCAGATTATAGATTTGCCTCCATTGCATAAAATACCAGCAAATTGCACACGACGGTGCGGAAGTCGTTTGCGCCAAGTCCTGTACTTTCTGTAGGTGGTATGCATGGAGGCTTTTCTCTTACAAGACCCTAAGCACAGACGACTGATTTGGAACCCATGACAAATCAAAGACAAAATAACATATAAAAAACAAGTTCTTTAGATGGCGTGTGTGCTAGTCGTCGGGTCGTTGGAGACTCTCTCAAGCACCTCTTCTTAAACGCAGGGAAGCTCCTCGTTTACGCGCGTCTTTGCACCAATAGCACGGGACGGAAGGTCCCATATATCTCAAGGCGCTGTGAAGGCGAGCAAACATTGTGTTGGTGGTGATTTCTGTGTGGGAAACCGTTCCCGGTACATGAGTGCGCTCTTCGTCCATTTCGGTTCGCCGCACCGTAACCGGTACATGAGGTTTAACTCGGAAGAGTGTAGTGATCCACTTTCGTATTTTCGATGCCTACACTTACTGAATCCAACGATGAATTGGGCAACGGTAAAAGGTATTGCCACGTTTCCGAAGGACGTAAGCGAACACACATGTACGCACGCACAACACAAACACATTAAAATTGAGTCACCTAAATCGTCGGTAACCTACATGCGACGCGCCACACAACAAACTAGTGTACCTTAATACCTTCAATCGTTCGTAACTTTTGAACGAAGCTCATAACAACATAGGTTATTTAACAATAAATCTTCCTTATCGTTTGCTCTATCAGCCCTCCGAGTTTTGTCGCAGAGGTTTTGAACAATAATATATGATATAATATAATATATTATTATATATATATATTAGTTAGTTATATAATATATATATATATATATAATATATATATATATATTATATATACTAATCATATATATATATATATATATTATATATATATATATATATATATATAATATATATATATACTTATATATATATTAGTGATGCGGAGCATCCGCACATTTTGCGATGACGCAGAGATGACGAGTAGAGCAAATTTGCCGATGACGATGACGATGACGATGACGATGACGATATAATTGAAAAAACTATTTTTAAAAATCTTCTTTCTCTCTCTCTCTCTCTCTCTCTCTCGTATATATTAATATATATTATATATATAGTATATATAATATATTATTATATATATATATATATATATATATATATATATTATATATGATATATATATATATATATATATAATATATATAATATATAAGGTGGTTGTAGACACGAGGGTCAGGGGGGGTTTAACCTCCCGAAATTATTTTAGGGTTCAAAATTTTTTGATTCCTTAAGTCTCAATAATAATAATAATAATAATAATAATAATATAATAAGAATAATAATAAATAATATAATAATAATTAATAATAGTTACATCAATGAAAAATGAAAAGTATTTATTAATGAAAGTGAGGAGACATGTTGTAGCGTCCGTAACAATTTCTTAGGTCAAGGCTGTTCCTCATATATGTAAATTTTAGACCAAGGACTTAAATGTTAGGTTTCCAACTTTGCAGAATAGATTAGAAAATTGGGTACATTCAATATGAATCTGAAGACGCCTCAGCTTCTGCCGATGAGGGGGGAGGAACTGTAATCGTTGATGGGATGGGCAGGTTCATTTCTTCTTCTCATAATTCATGGTTCGATCGTGCTTGTTCTCTGGCTATTCAGGCTAGAGACGGTGAGTATCATGTGTGGAAAAATTCTCGTTCTCCTATCACCTTCGCTAA
>JABUQX010087620.1:0-40000 GCA_015478945.1 Trachelipus rathkii
AAACTAGGTATGGTTGACGTCGAAGAATTTTAAATTGCTGCGATTATCTGAGGGATAGACTACTATGTGAGAAAAAGAATCGAGTGAAATTGATGCGGGCCACGTACAAGCTAGCCTTGGACGAATAATATATATAAATATATATATATATATAATATATATATATATATATATAGATAAGAATATCATATATATTAATATATATATATAAGGGTATATATATATAAAGATATATATATATATGCTGACTTTTTAAATTTTTTTGGGCTCACTAAGGCAAATAGGCGTTGCCTACTCTGCCGTACACCCATGAAAGACCACTGACCGCCCTACTGAATATATATATAGCTTATATCATAGTAAGATATATATATAAATAATCGGAGTATTATCTATTATCCTCTATATCTGTAGCTATATAAGAGTAGATATATCAGTAATAATTATCTTAACATACTAATATAAATATATTATATAATATATATATAGCTATACTATTATTACTCTTTGTATATAATGTAAGTAATTAAGGTAAGACCTGAAATCCACAACGGAATAATAAAGGAAGAATATTATATATAAACTTGTTGGTCACTTCGCCTAGAGGAGTATTTAGTTATAAGTATTAAATTATACTAAGAGTTTTGCATACTGAAGTTGGAGCGTTGATCATAGAGAAGAAACAGTTAGTTGCTTAGAATAATATTATCCAATTAAGACAATAATAGCAAATAAAAAAGACACAGATTCTTGCCTGAGTCAACGTACTCTTATGATCACTCGACATTATAAATTATAGATAACATGTTAGTGAGTTTACTAATAGTTGCTTAGGTTTAATGAACCATTCTGCATTAAGAATTAACGGAGAAATTACACCGATTATTAGCAGTACATATTGTCATAATTAATAAAAATTATAAATTATATAGAACTAACTCAGTTTCTTATATATCGTCAAGAGTGTATATAACCAATGTCGCTAGTATAAAATAAACAGATATATTACTATGAGATGAGAACTCCGCACCCGGTTATTCAATAATTGGGGAACAGTATATTGGGCCATAATTAATAACAATTCACATAAAAATTATCACAAGGATATATTTCACAATAAATTAAAACAGATAAACGGCCTTCGATACATGGCGAATACTGACACTTTAACCATATGCCCTCTTATCAATTCCTTCCTTTCCGAGAAGTCTAGACCTCTCTCCAAAATTCGAAAGTGAAAACAGACTGCCCGTTAAGTATATCTCATATTAAGCATTTACGAAAGTGTTAGCTGAATCTCGTTTAGTTTCTGCGTAACACGGAATTTTTGAGAGAAGCGCTTCTATATTGACTGTTCCGAATTCGGTGACAGAAGAAAGAGACGATAGGGGGAGAGAGAGGTTTCATCATTACCTAGCGATATGGGTTGAATTGTCACGCACCCAGAAGAGGATGACGCCAGAAAGATCATCGATTTCCCCACTTCGTTTGCCTCATATTCACAGTGACACAGACAGACATTAACAAAATATATAGAGATTGGTGTAATTCATTTGAGTTGTAAATATCACACAATACCGTATAACGAAGTGATATAATTATCCTTAAAAGCTCTAAAAAGAGTATAACTGCGAATTAATAACACCTCATTATAAACAGCAAATATTAAATGCACCCTTCAATGTATTCTAATTAACCCTCAATCCATTAGATTTCCGTATATGCTCCAGGAAATTGTAAAGGCACTAGTTTCATAATAGCAAAGTAAAAAAATTTTTTTTTTTTTTAATAAACTGTCAATGTAGTCAGATTCAAGGGAAAACAGATTTTTTTTTGACAGGATGGAATAAGATCACAACATTCCTCTCCCACACCAATTACTTACATAGGAAGATGGCTAAGAGAGTACTGACTACTTACTAACTTACTGACTCTATTTAACTACTCTACTACTAACTACTACACTACTACTACTACTACTATTAAGGAAGACGCCACTCATGCGTCCACCTAGCAGAGAAAAAAAGCATTCTATAAATAGATGTTGTTTTGTATTGTATTTAGTCTTTTTCAATGGTTCTAAACCGATTCCACACTCTCCTTGTTACCCAATCTGCCATCGGCTACTTATATTTATGTATATAACCCTTTAATATGTATCATATTTCCTCACTCTCACATGCCTTCTTTTCCCGATTTTTTGATAATACACATTGGTATTTGGTTTTCTGTAGTTTCAAAAAAAGAATTTTCTTAAATATTGTAGTCGTTCAAGCTGACGCTCTGGAGTGTGAAAGAGCAAGGGGTAGAAATGAAAAGGATGGAGAATATGGAAAGAGAAACACATCATGAACGGATATATAGGAAAATTTGCATCAATCCCAAAGAAGTGATTATGAAGTGAGCATTAACACACACTATGGAACACAATATCTCAGGCAACACATTGTGGATGTAGGTTCCTGTGGCGAATTGAATCGATATAGAATCTAGAGGTGTACTTTTAAATGACACACCGACCAAATATAAGGGTCAGTTGAGGTGGCGGGGATGGGGAATAGTTTCATTTCTGTCTCTTTTTGGGAACATCTTACACTGGTCCAACTGCCTGTCCAATAACGTTTGTTTGGAAATTTCTGTAGGCCACTTTTGTTCAATCATTGAGGGATCGACTTAATAAATTCGTTTTTTTGGACACCCATAATATTGTGTAGTACACAATTCCTTTCACAAAAGTTGATTTAACAGTAACTAGGTTAGAGGTGCTGGCGAAAAGAGTACGGCGCTGTTAGTTAGCGATCGTTTAGGGGTAGTCGGTTTTTAGATATGCTGTCATTAACTATTGGAAGAAAAGTACTTGTGGCGAGTTTATATTGTACCAGTGTTAGGCAAGTCTGACTGACTGATTGGGTAGGCATTGAAGCGGTTGACACATATCTCTAGAGTGGCGCTCCACAGAGGAGGTATATAGATGACCTGAATCGGATTGGAAACCTAAGGAATCAAGAGAAGTTAAGAATTGAATTCTGGCGGCCGGAATGCGGAGGTGACTGAAAGATGGGTTCAGTATGAAGGGAAGCTGGGTACAGGGTATCACAAAAGAAGGGTTTGTTTGCGGTGTCGACGGGGAGATGGGTGCATTAGGCGGAGACGGGATTTTAAGGGCAACGGGCAGACTGGTAACATTAGTGCATTGAAACAAATACTTTATTTGAATGAGAGAGAGGAAGGGGAGGTAAAGAATAATTTTATTAGGCTGTTATGTAATTGTTTGCAAACCTAAGGCATCGTACATATGGATTAATCGTGAATGGGAAGGCTGCATAGAAGATGAGTGATGCTAGGTAGTGTAGGGAATGCGGTTGATGTCCCTCATTTGAGCTGAGTGTGGTGTGAATGTCCATTTCTGAATGGAAAAAAAAGATAGGTATGAAGCGCGGAGTACAAGAGGATAAAGGGAAATGTAAATTCAAGAGTGCGTATGGGTTTGAATAAGAATACAGTAAAGGTCATCGGGAAACAACGCTACAGGATTATGAAAAGAATTAGGAGGAACAGAGATGTGGTAATTTTTTAAATGGAGGGACTACCTTAAAACAACTATAGTAGGGCGAAAGCTAGGAGGGAATGGATCTTGCTTAAGTGGTCACCTCTATCACAGCCCCTCGCCTTTTGTACTGGATTCTAGTTTATTCTACAATTGTGCATTAATGTAGGGTCGTAGATTATTAGGTGGCTCTGGTTCAATGTTTCACAAATTTCCGTTCTTAGTTATTGGAGTACGTTTAAGTGGTGCCAGGAACAAGGTATGATAAGGACTAGGAGAAGAGGTTGTCAAATGCAGGTGCGGCAAGAGACCAAAAGTTGGCAGTGAATTGAGTTCGTGGATCGCACGAGACGAGTCGTTGTAGGATAACCCACCGACAAGAATGTAGAGAAATACTTATCGACGTTGTAGGTCAAAAATCATGGCAGAACAGAAATCTACATGTAGGCCTGTTTCAAAGGGAGATAGAGCAGAGAGCGGAAATAAGTGTTGCTGTGAGGACCTAGTCGAAGCGAGCCTTGTAACAAACCCAGAATAAGAGTAGATTGTAGGTGGACCTCTAACCCCTTACTAATAAGTGGTGAATTGTATATCATAATAGAGGATTCGACACATTGATAGTGTTGTTCCAATCATTCTTCCCCCGACAACCACCTTGTACTGCTTCCCCATTCGGGGGAAAATCCTCCTAGTATTTCTTTCGGTTTTATAACGGTCATTGTGGGCGATCGAGGATCGTGACTAACTTTGTTAATGTAATTGGTTTTCTTATCTTTGGATGCGGTTGCCTCCACGGGCCATAAAGATTTGCAAAAAGCACAAAAGTGCTCTCAGAGGAAACAGAAGGGCCATGAGATTGAGTTATCTTAATATGAAGAGGCTGCGCGTAGATGAGTGGTGTGGCGGTATTTTATGAGTAATTCTGGGCTTATCCGACTGAACGCGAGAGTCGCTACCAATAATGGATGTTCAGTAGAGAATATTGATTATTGCGTGTTGGGCGAAGCTGCAGTATGTGCGAAAGTGTGCGAACTGCCGAAAGAGAAATTCTTGGTACCCCGGCAAATCGGAGAAGATCCTTGAAAAGGGTGTGTGGGAGGCTAAAGTATTGAGCAATTCTTCAGAAGAAGAGACTGGTCTCCCTGGGGCGTTTAATTAAGAGTCTTTGAGTGTACAGATTGGCCATCGTGAGTCTCATGCTCAGACCTAGCCTAGTAGCTCTGGAAATCCTTCAATACGGGTCTACACGCCTGAACCATATCCATTATTTCATCTTCAATTAATCTATTTAGTAAATATATGAACTAAAGTTCATTTGTCAGAACTATTAGTTCTAATATTTCTCCATTTATTAAACCCCTCATCGTATCAGTTCCGCCGTGATTATCGGCTGAGTCATCAATCATTTATTATTTTGTATCAATTATATTATTGTTAAGTCATTATCATTAGATTGAATATCGGTGACATGTTAGTTGATTATTATTATTATTGTTTCATCTTATTTTATTAATTATTATTATTATAATTATTTAGTATATTCATTATTAATTATTATTATAGGTTTTATTATTAATTAATTGATTATTTAAGTTAAATTATTATAAATTATTATTACTATATTGATTATTATTTATTATTATATTATTATTATTTTATCACACCAATTGATTACTATTTCACACACAATTGGCCTGAAGTAAATTCCGTTCTTTCTTCGACTGCGTTCCAATGTTCAAGCCCTTTGCCATACGTATGTGATCAAATGTCCATCCCTTAAACATAGAACCCTTCCTGTCTGCCGATCCGTAAGTAGCGGTTTTCCATTATTGCCAATCCTGACTGAGAAGAGAAAGAAGTCGCTGGGTAAACCGCTCTCTCACGAGTTTAACATTGTAAAGGCTATAATTATAAGTTTACAAAAATTAACATGTAATTTTCATATAGCTACGTTTGCGATACATATGTATTAGCTCGTTTCAAGTGAGACAGAGGAAATGACTAGTTATTATTTATATGGGTTTTAAGATATTAAATTATAAAACACCAATACGACATTCGTACCAATAATAGAAATTCACCCCTCGTAATACATCAAATAAAGGGAGCATGGCACTTGGCCATATTTTATAATCCTCGTACTGTTTCCTGTTTATAGTCTGTCAGATTGTAGTAGTAATACCATTATATCATAATGGTGACACTATATATTCTAAATTGTTCTGTGTATCGCGAATAGCTTAAAGATTACGACATAACCTCTTATTGCAAGCTATTGGATGTGATAGCATCCTTTCTTAATCTTACGTGATTTATCACGGGGTAACGTTCCATTATTTGTGCCTTTCGCTCGAGTCAACCAACTCAGCGTGCTAATACAAAGGGATAGACTCTTTTGTAGTAGGGATCCCTCGTGATTCACCATTAAGAGCGCTCGGCCACTATTAGCATAACATTTACGATCATTATTCGTGTACAAGTTTGAGCTAAACTTCCGTTGATCAGCACTCACTCAAAGGAAAGCGATTAAATAAAGCTGTAGCTCTAGATATCATATCATGAGACCAGTTATAATTAACTTAATAGTGCAATATATTTTATTTACTCTCAGTGCTCTTTATAAAGTCAGTCGTTCGTGCAATCTAGGTTTACCAGACTATTTATTCTTATGGCACGAAGCTAGGTTTTATTTCTTCAATCATGGAAATTGGTCATTAAATCTTTGGTTGCAATAGCAACAGGGCAGCGGTCTGCTTATAGATGTTTTAGATCTTACGGGTCGAGAAATGTTGTAAAAGAGCCGAAGTAACGCTCTGATAAGTTTGTATTTATATTGAGTTGACAGGCTAATGCAACCTCACTATTGCCAGTACTATACATTTCTCCATCTGACGTGAGCAGAACATCCTCTTCTCGCTAATATTGGAACTAGACCTAACACAAACTACTAATGTTCTTTTACATAAGAGTACCAATAATGGTAGTCACTTGGGAGGTGTAAGACCAGTAGTTTTCAGTGATGATATTAGTAATTAAGGATTAATTTTAGTAAAAACTTAGTCTTCTGGAAAGTCCGACAACATGTTTCTTATCCTATGTAAGTTATAAAATCACTCACAGAGATAAGTATATATCGTCTTCTAGTACACGAAGACGTTCTTGTGCTATTACTCACCAAACATATTGACATGAAGTCCTCTGCCAGCGCCTAGAAGAGTGCACTTGTGAACCCTGAATTCAGATAGTTGAGACGCTATAATTTTCCGAGAAGGTGCAGGTATATAGGAAGTATTTTTATGAGTTCTTTACCGTGACAGGGGATGTTTTTAAATAGGCCTGTGACGCCAGTTCCAGACTCTTGTCAACAATTTGCAATGTTGCAATTGAAAATAATATCATTAATATTTAGGCAGCGTAAATGATCTGAGACCGATCTCTGCGTTGAGGCGAGGAATTCTCAAATCTATCAACGTCAGTGCGTTTACTTCTTCGTCAACGGTATCTATTGGCATAGGACGACAACTGGGAAACATGGCCAGTGCTCCTTCGCGAAGGAGCCTACTTATGAAACTCCCGACTTTAGCAACTTATTGATTTCTCCGTTCGCTTTCTCATAAGAATAATATTGCGGACGTCAGATAGCCTAATGCTGTTTTCGATTGTATGTACTCATCCGACACCACACGAGGTACACGTGATATATGATCCGCCCACTCGCATAGGAGGTTTGCTCTTATATGTGAGTGTCTCAAAACCCCTCCTCATTAACCGTATCTTTTTTAATAGTAGTTACTAACTCAAAAATCAGTCTTGATCTCGGCACCACCCATTCACTCCATGTAATGTCGCGCAAGATTGAGCGCCACCTGGCTAGCTGCCTCATACATTATTATCAAGTCTCTAAAGTGGGAGCTCCTGCAAAAGGATATAAAAATATCACTGCGTTATAATCCTTCTATTAAGTTATTAATCGATTGTTCGTTCTTACAAGAAGTGAACGTCCAACAAAACAGAGAGAGGGCAGGAATCGTTAAAGACGACATAGAATTTTTGTGAAGTCCGAGAAGAGAAAATATCACAAGAATTTTTAGTTGTCAATTAGGATATACCGCACTGATGCAGAGAGATTTAGTCCAGGGTCGAGTAGGTAATAGATTAGTTTCAATAGGGAGAATATGAGCCGAGTATTTCATTTTTTAATAAAGGGATGCATTAAAAGCAGCGAAGGAACACGATTCACACTGAAATGAGAGGTCATGCGGCAAAACAAAAGACGGGGTAAACAACATAAGAGTAACCCCAATACCAGATGTAAAACCTTAATAATGTTTTTGGCCAATATAAATGGATTTGTAATGAATAATGCATTTCTCTCTATTTCTTGCTGATTATGACCAGTGCCCAATAGCGAGACCATTGCTTATCTAATGTGCCGGAACAACTTGTATAGGTGTTAATGGGCAGACAATCTCTCCCCCGAATGCTAGGTAGGGTTAAGACTTCGAGTGACTTAGTGTTAGCGAATCTAAAACAGATACTATGTATTATTGAGCAAACTGTCCGTTCGGCTCATCTAGACCACCTGACGAGTGTCAGTTTTTTTTTTTCGCAGTTTTCAACAACTACTTCGGTTACTGGTATTCATAATCTGTCATACAAATTTACTAGGCAGCATGCTTATTTAATTCCATACATTGACGAGCGCCTGATCCCTCAATAGGAAAGAGAAAAATTCACTTGGCTCAATAAAGAGATCAACACAAGTCTACATCCTAAACACATGGAGTTTCTTCCCTGACCCCCTAAACACTTCAGAACTAATTTGGCAACGAGATATAATTGACTATTTCTCCTTCATCTATGCATTCGTAGGAAATAAAGATATTACAGTTTTAAAATGGGAAGACTGACCTCCGCCGCCTCCTCAGTCCAGAGTTATTGTGAGAGCTGAGTGGGCCTATGCGACTCACTGAGTCCTGAGACGGCGTACAAGTGTTGCCGGCCTCCAGAGTCACAGCAATAATCAGCGGGAGCTACAATCGCCATGGCGTGCTAGAATGTTTGGCACACCTTCAAAATTTTGTAATCTCAATTGCGCTTGATAGGAATCCATTGCTGAAAATTTATTATTTCGGACCCAGCGCGTCGATCATTATTATATCAATATAGTATTAATAATTAATAAAAGACCATGTCAACTTATTGGTACCCATTTCTTCTCTATTCAGAGTATTATTATAGAATTAAGAAATTTTTCACCAAATATTTTGGTGACAATATGTTATATCCAATATAATATATTATATATGGGTATATGTCACATAAGGTATACGAACGATATCTGAAGGTTAGAGTCGCATTCCGAAATGAGATTATAAATTACCTGCGTTATTAATGGCAATTATAGTCCAAATTAGTCTGCTCCTCTATCATAATTTTGAAATATACAAAGATAATCGGAAATTTTAGCTAAATGACGTATTTTTATTTATACTAAGATTTCCTTTCGGACTTGCTTCCAATAATCACTTGACGCTTATGCAATTAACGCGAAATACCCGATTGAGAGAGTTTCTTCTTCCAAAGATTACGCTAGTTGCATAATTTATTATTGTAGTGACATATCAGTGCAGTTGAAATCTTTATTATTATAAAATACCTATAACTAATCAAGCCAAATACTATGGGGTCCAAAACTTACACATCGCCCCCGTTGAGTTAGAACATGTAAAATACACTATGGAGCCGTCTTATTAGCGTTCCCTTTCGCCAGCGGCTAACAGCACTCAGGAGTCACTCTCTGCGCAGTTGGAGTCTGGGGACTTTGGGCGATTAGTATGGAAAACAATTGCACAGTACGTAGAATATAATCGAGCATTACGACCCTCGCAATTGAAAGACACGAAGAAGCTTATAAATTAAATGTCATCGTGTGGGGCAAGATATGCAATATTTAAACCGCCTGAGTTACGCGCTTCTAATCTATCCGAAAGTGTGATTAAGCCTTCCATAATCTGAAGTGGTTGGAGCCTTCCCTTCCTTGAATTTTGATCAAAACCGTCCGAGGTTGCGCGAGAGGCGGTAGGGCGTGTTTCCCGGAGAAGATTAGGAGCATGAGAAGCGGTTTATTCATGGTGAAAAGGTGCACATTGATGACTTTATGCATATAATCAGAAGTCGAGAGAATTCTCTTGGGTGCGTCTTAATCGATGGTCTGCGAGCTATCAGCGGACGAATCATTTCTGCTCTCTGTGAGTGGTGAAGATGCTTCGGCGGTTCTATAAATGATGTATCGAGGTCTGATCACTTGCCCATTCTCTGCGAGTTTAAGAGAATTTCTGTCACTAAGAGGCAAAGAGCGTTGATTGAGAACATTGATATTAAGAGATTTATGAGAGAGGATCGAGATGATAATATTACCAATAGCTTAATGCTGAAATTGTTTCAAATAATCTGATGATTTTTTGTAGATAATTGCAAATGTTTAAAGTCGATTATTTTTTTATTATCTTGTCAATCAGGAAGTTATTACAGCGTCTTTATCAAGTAATAACCTATAGTTTTTGGGAAAATTTAAAATTGAGTCTCTATTTATTCACTCTCACTTTGAGATGGCACTTTTTCACCTCACTGTTTATTCTAATAGATTATTAACTATTTTTATTATATTTTCAACTTTCTGTATTTATTCTGATCAGAAAGGTGTTTATTATCGAGTCACAGTTGATGGTCAACCAATCTTGTTTACTTAATATAATTAAGACTAAGCTAACAAAGGGAAAAGTAAAGATGATATGTCACTTCCTTATTTATGTTTAATAATTAATTAAAATTACAGTTTTTTGCATAATGAAATTTTATGGTTCAAATAATGATCAGTTCATGTAGAATAAAATTTGTAAATGCAATAAACAATATAAGTACCAAATAATAATGAACAGATTCCTTGCCAGATCGATCAGAGCTAACTACTATTATATAACTACTCTATACTATTATTAGAAAGGATTATATGAGTTTAATCAGTTTGACTTATTTATAATTAAGGTTAGGACATTTATTATTAGTAGCCATTGTCATTTAAAATTACAGGAGAATTACAACCGTATTGCACTAGCAGTATATTTGTGTCTATAATAATGAACACACTCACATTTAATATAGAACTAACACTCAGTTTCTTATATATCGTCAGATTATAAACCATGGATCGAAATCTTAAAAAAACAGAAGTAGTACATACTCTTGGATTAATATTTTAAGACCACAGGATCGAAAAGGACCAAAACCATCATAACCAATCGTTGCAATTCCAATTATTTATCAAAGGAATTAATTTCACAATAATTCAAAAATAAACAGTCCTTCGATAAAAATGCCAAGAGAGCCTATTAGGAGTAACTATTATAAAAACCGGCTCCTTTTCCTTACGTTCCGAGAGGAGTAGACCTGCCCTCAAAATTTGAAAGTATGGCAAAACAGACATCGCCCGTTAGAGTATAATTCTCATATTTAGTGTTACAGATTCTTTCGTGGTATCAAGTAACAACTCTTTAGCTACACTGTATTATCTTGCTGCGAGAAAAGCGTTCATATGAAACTGTCCACGGTGGTACAGGATTAAAGCGATGGGAGGAGGTGTGGTTCCTCGTATACTCCACAAATAGGTGATTGCAGCGAATTTATCATAGAGCTGAGAATGCGCTTTAGAAAGATCATGCGGATTGCACCCAGAGTTAGGCTACAATCACAGTGCGAACACAGGAGAACAATACAACACAAAATATATAATATTTATAACACTTTTTTTACTATGATATATATCTTATATGAGCCCATAAAAAGCGAAACAAATCGTAAATACATACTTATTCTCTAAATATGAAGCAAATACACTAACACGCATATTTATAAATAAACCCATTATAGCAATATTAAATGGCCACTTTATATGTTTTTTACGATACTCATTTCAAGCCATAACTCCAGATAGCAGGAATATTGATAAGCCTTATTCCATACATAGGACTAACGTAGAAAAAATTTTTTTTTTTTTTTTAATAAACTTGTAAATAGTAGTCAGTTAGTTGAGGGAAAAAAGATTTTTTTTTTGACAGGAAGGGAATTATTAATCAAACATCTCTCTCCCATCACCACTAATTACTTACATAGGAAGAATGGCTAATACTACATACTTAACGACTATACATAATTAACTACTATACTAACTAACTATTAACTGTCCTAAATTCTATTATTAAGGAAACCCACTCATGCGTCCACTAGCAAAAAAAGAAAAAAAGCTACCATGTAATTTGTTTCGTTTTTATTTTTTTTATCTTATTTTTATTATGTTCCTTATACGATTCCACACTTCTCCTATGTTACCTATATTGCCAATCTGCTATTTATTAATGATATAAAACCTTATAATTATCGTCAATTTCCTACAGCTTCTATTCCTCAATATTTTATATAATATATATAAAAAAAACCCACCAATATTTTTATTTTTTATTTATGTAAAAGTTTATTATCCCCCGTATTAAATAATAAGAACCATACTTTAATAATAGTTGGAACCCGAATACTTTCTTGCAATATTCCTGCACCATTTATTCCTGCTTTGATTTCTAACTAGTACCCAAATTTTGCCTTATTGAGATCTTTTGGTATACAAATATAACATTTGTATATTATTGTATACAAGCTCTGAGGTTGCAAGCAAGGCTCTCGCATTAAACGCACTAATTCTTCAGGTAGGCGCACAACCTCTGACTGACCGGGCATTGAAGCGGTTCCTTTGCAAGAGAACCCACCTGTGCGAGCAGATAAAATACTTGGCCCACAGGAACATCAAAAGCTCTTGGGACAGTACTGCCCTCGCTCCAAGTCCTACAATCAAGATGTCTTCCGTCATAGGACTGAGAGTCCTTAATACAATTCGTTAGAATAATAGTACAGCAAATGGAAGGTTCAGCCACTCCTATAGCCCTCGCACTCTTAACAATCGAGTTTAGCATGCAGTCTTAGGGGTTATTATTAGGCGTCTCTTGGTTCAATTTTTCACACAAATTCGCGTTATGCTACATTTGGGCACACTATGTGCCGTAACACATTATTATTAATAATGAGCTATGGTTTTCAAACATTGCACACACAACTCCATGGGACAGTGAATTGAGTTCCGTGATCCGATACAAGTCTTTTTATAGCCCCGCGCAGAATGGAAATACTTCGCTCATCAAAACATGCAGAACGGAAATCTACAGTAGCCTGTTTCAGGGGGTAGAGCCGAAGGATATTTGCTGAACTATTCGATGAAACACCATAGATAATTGTACACTTACTATCAACCTGGCATTTTTATTAGAAATCGACAACAATGAAGTCGTGTCTAAACCTTCTTCCGAAACACCTCCTTGTACTCTCATCCCATTCCGGGGGAAATCCCCTAGTATTCTTGTTTTTCTGGCAAATATTGCAAATACTTTTAAATGTAATTTTTCAACCGGCGGCTATGCATGCATTTGAAACCGAACTGCCTCGCAAAACAGCCAATGTTTCTTTTAATCTCCCAGTGGCGTTCATATGTATGTATTCTTGCAATCCACATTCGTCTATCCAAATTTTTTCTGGCACACTTCTTATTCCTCGTAAATGCGAACATCAGTCTGAAACTGGTTCAACTGCAAAGATAATTCTTTACTCCTCGCAAATGACATACCTTATAAAGGGCGCTCTCAAATCCGAACAGGCACTACACTCTTTCATTAAAAGATGTTTTTGAGATGTACAGATTGATCTCCACTACGATCTGCTCATTATCGCTTGGAAATCTAATTCCGACTCAGCTTCGATACCTAATACCGATTATTAACTCATCAACTCTCCTTTTTAGTATAAGTTATAAGGTTTACGAAGAAGTCATCAAAATCGTTTATTATTAAGATTCCCCTCCGCCCACATTCGGTATCTCCGCCGTGATTACGGCTATCATCATCATTAAATTAAAGTATTATCTATTAATATTAATTTTTTTATCATAATTTATACTATTATTACTTATATTATTCTCGATTATATAATATTATTATTATTATTATATATAAGTATTATTATTACTTATCAAAGTATATTATATATATTACTTATCATATATTTATATATTATTAATTAATTATTAATTATTATTATTATTATTATGTATGGTAATTATAAATTATTACTTATTATTATTCATTATTATCTATTATTATATTATATTCCTAATGTAAAATTCTCTTTCTCGACTAGCGTTCCAATGTTCAACCTTTTGGAACCTATACAGTGATTTTAAATGTCCCATCCATCTATACTGACCATTCCCCCGACCCGTGGAAGTCGTGTTTCCAAAGCAATCTGACCTGTTGGAGAGAGTACCGTCCACTCTCCATTTTCTATGAAGGCTAAAATTTTATCTGTTTTACGAGTCTAATTTCTTAATTTCTAACAATGACATAGCTTGTTCTTTCTCTTATCATTTAAGCTCGTTCAAGTGAATAGACTACTTTAAATTTTTTTGGCTTACGCCAGGATTTCTATACACTGGTGATATTGCATTGCTATCGAATTTACGATAAGCTTATTGTCGAGTAATCTTTGCAATTTCATCTACTACTTTTCCTTTTAAATTTTCATAGGATACAGAAATTTCAGTTACAAGCTTCAATGTAGCGATTCGCTATCAAATAAGCATACTTTTGCAAGCTATTATTGATACACATCAATTCCTTCGTGATTTGCGGGGTATCCCATTTTTGCCTCGCTCAGCACCGCGCTATACAAAGATTTTAGTTGGGTCCTCGTTTCCCATTAACAGGCGCTCGCCATTGCAACAGGCTCACTCACTCGTGTACAATTGTCAACTACTCTAGTTTCCTTCTACCAGAGAAACCGATAAGTGGTAGCTTATCCATTGGCCTTGCCTCTAATAGAGAAACGCCTTCTGCTTCATTTAAAGCTCGTATCTTACGGCATACTAAGGTTCCTAGAACTTTCGTGTGGCCGGATTAGAGCAAGATTTTATTTCTTGACATATTTGGTCACCTAGTAGTTGCAAATTAGCAGGGTCGCGTCTGCTAATTCGATGTCGGCCAGAAGTTGTAAAGGCCAAGAAACGCTCTAAGTTCGTTTAATGTTGACAGGCCTTTTGCAACGCGTCACACATTGCCTCTAATCTATCTCCTTGATAGGACCAGCAACTCCCTTCTCGCTAATATTGAAGCCTAAAAACTCTAATTCTTTTATTACCGCCAATAAGCACTTTTGGGGTTAAGACAGATTTTCATGTATATTTAATCTTTTGACACACTTCTTACTAAAGTCGCAACATTAACTTCTATAGTTTAAAACTTACGAGTATATTAGTATATCATGCTAGAGTAACGAAGACGTTCTTTACTCAACCAAAATCCAATATTGAGAGCGATAGAGTCTCTTGCAAGCGCTAGATTAGAGTCACAGTTGTGACCACGGGACTGAGAAAGTTAAGATATTGTTAGAAAGCTTAATCCGAAGGTGCACACGATAGTGGTTAAATGCACTTTTGTATGAATGAATTTAGCAAGTCCAGAGAAGCTGTAATAGGCCTGGCGCAGGTCCAGCTTTGTCAACAATCTGCAATGATTTCACAATATATAATACTAATATTTAATATATAAGTAACATTTAGTTTCAAATGCTATTCTCTGGTTGAGCAAGTCTCAATCTAAACCACCAGTCCTTACTCTCCCATCCGATTTTTGGACGGAACGGACACTGCGAAACTGCCCAGTCTGCTCCTCGAGCGTTATAACTCCCGCGACTAGCCAACCTTTGTTGAAATTTCGGCACTGCCTTCGCATTACTCACTATAAATTGACGGCCGCGAATTGCTTCTGCTTTTCAATTGTATGGGCTCTCCGCTAACCTCAACATGGTACGGGTAATTGTCCGCCAACTCGCATAGAATTTCTCTCTTTAAAGGGTTATTCTCATCCCCCCTCCCCCCTTTTTTAATAGTATTACTACAACCCACTCCACACCCTGCAACCATGTACTATATCGCGCAGATGAAGCTCCACCTGGCTAGCTGTTCATTTTTCAAGTTTAAATTGGGTTCCTCGTAAGGGTTTAAAAATATTTCCTTATATTCTTTAATTAAGTTATTAATCATTTCGTTCTCACAAAGAGGAACGTCCAAAGAAACAGAAGACAGAGGTAAAACAGAATTTTGTATGTCCGAAGAGATGTCAAAAGTTTTATTGTCAATTGAAACGCAGTGATTAGTCTCAGGGTCGAGTAGGTAGTGATATTTTAAGTCGATAATAAAGCCATATTTTTTTAAGAAGGGCATGCCGAGGACGTTAAAGTTAATGTCTGCCGTGAAAGCGTAAATGTCATAGAGTTTCCCCAAACCAATGTCAACCTTAATTAATTTTTTGCTATAAATGTTTATAAATTCTCCATTTGCTGCTTTGACAGTGCCAATAGCGGCACCTTGCTTATCTATTGCGGAAGCTCTGGTAAGGTCATGGCAGCTCCCCGAATCTAGTAGGTAAGACTCATTACTAGTTTTATCTAAAACATAATACAATTTATGAGCACCCTTCGCCCTCGCCTGAGCGGCAGTTTTTTTTTTCGAGTTATCAGACACTTCTGTTTTCATATTGTCCCTACAAATTACATACATGTGTATTAATTCTAAAGGACCCTGATCCCTCTTCAATAGGAAGAGAAATTCCTTCTCCTTTAAAATCACTCAAACAATTTACCCTTAAAAATGAGTTCTCCACACTCCCTAAATCAACAATTTGGCCTATTATTTACTATTTTCTCCTGCAATGCGTAGGATTAAAAATTTCAGTTTAAATATTTAATTTGACCTCCGCCGCCCCCTCAGTCACATTATTGTGAGAGTGAGTTTGTGGCCTATGCGACTCACTGCCAGGCGTAGTTTCCGCCTCCAGAGTCACAGCATAATCAGTCGCCATAGCTCTAGATTCACCTTCAAAATTTCTATTATTGCTATAATCATTGCTAGAATTATTATTTCTACTCCACCTATAATTATTATTATAATTAGTATTATAATTATAAAAATTGTCATATCCATAATTATTATTATGATTAAAATTTTTACCATATTCATAATTGTTATTATAATTTAAAATTTCTTCCATACACATAATTATCATCATAATTAAAATTTCTGTTATTATGGCAATTATAGTCATAATTATTGTCCCTATCATAATTGTAATTACCATAATAATTATTATAACTGTATTTATTATAATTACCATATCTATTATTATAATTACTATACCGATTGAAGTTTCTTCTCCAAGAATTTACGCTAGTTGCATAATTATTTAATGTATAAATAAGGCAAAACAAATCTTTATTTTTAATACCTTAGACTTAACCTGTATCGTACCCTTTCTCGGCCTATAGGATGATACATAGGCCGGACTTAAGCGTTCCCTGCTGAAGATCTCAGGAGTCACACTCTGCGCAGTTGGAGTTGGGGACTTTGGCGGATTAGTTGATACATTGCACCAGTACCGACCCTCCGCATTTAAAACGCACGGTGAAGAAATTTTTATGTGGAAGTAAGCATAAATCCCTCTCGTGCTGCTTTCTAATCGCGAGTTGCCAAATCTTGAGTGTTGGAGCCCTTCCTGCCTTGAATTTTGATCATCGGTTTGCGGCGGTACGGCGTTTTCCGAGATAGCATAGCGTTTAATCAGGCGTCCAGATGCTTCTAAATCGAGAGCGAGCAACTCTTGGGTTGCTCTTACTTGTGCGGCTATCAGGCGGACGATCTCGCTCTCGTGAGTAAGATTCTTCGGGTTCAGATTGAGATGAATCGTCTCCTGTCCACCTATCCTCCATTCGTCGTTTAAGAGAATTTTCTTCAAGAGACGGTTTTGATTTTGAACCTTTAATGATTGGGATCAGAGTTGATATAGGTTCATGCTCTGTTTCCATTGTTTCATTATATTAGTGGTCATGTTCCGTTTAGAATAGGGTCAAATATTTTAAACGTTATTTTATTTTTATCTTTTTTTCATTATATGCGGCTTTATCGTCTTCACGCCTATAAACTTTTTGGGAAAATTTTAAAATTGTGTATCTGCATTTTTCACGTCTCCTTTTGAGATATCATTTATTTACATATACTGTATGAAAATGTCACTAAGATTTTTTTAACTAATTTTTATTATTAGTTTTTCACTTCCGTATTTTATTTGATCAAGAAGGTTGTTTATTCGAGTCAACAGTGGTGGTCCACCCATCTTGTACTAATTATTAAGAACTAAGCATCAAGGGAAAATAAAGATGATTTTCACAACTATTTTTATGTTTAAATATTAATAAAATTAATTGTTTTTCAGTATTACCTGATGAAATAATGGATAAAATAATGAACAGTTCAATGTAGAATAAATTTTTAATCCAATTAGCATATAATGAGCAAATAATAATGAACAGAATTCTTGCCGATCTAATACTCTTTATCACTCTTCTAATTATTAATATAGAAGTTAACTCAGTTACTCATATATATTGTTAGGATAAAACCAATCTTTCATAAAATTAAACAGGAGAAAATTACATACCGTATTACATGGAGCAGTATATTTGTCATAATTTATGTAACAATTCACATTATAAATTATGAACTAACTTCAGTTCTCTTATATATCGGCTATAATTGAAATAACTACATTTCCATGCTCGCTTAAAATTAACAGGATGACATTACACTTCCGTATTAATTAATAGTACTAATTGCCATTAACATATTAATAACAATTCACATAAATAAATCTATTCAAAGAGATTAGTTTCACAATAAAGTTCAAATAAACCGGCTTCGATAATGCCAACGAATTTTAACCGTGCCCTCTTTCCTTCCTTTCCGAGAGTAGACTCCCTCAATTAAATTTATGAAAGTTGGAAACAGACTCAACCCTTAAGTATAGTCTTCTCATATTACATTGACGATGCCGTTTCTGTCCGTTTAGTTTCTCTGCGTAACAGGATCTCTTGAGAACAGCGTTCAAATTGACGCTCCGAGTTACGGTTGTATATCAAGGATTAAAGCGATAGGGGGGGAGCTGGAGGTTCTCGAATTCCGACATATGATAGAATATACATCAACTATATCGGTATATTATATATATATACTTATAATATATAAATCCTATATTATAATAATATAATTATATATATATAATATATATAATATATATATATATATAGATATTTATTAGTTGGAAAGTAATTACGATTTCACATAAGTAAATATAGAAAAAGAACTCACCTAAGCAAACTTACTCATGTATAACATCTAATCAAGGGACGTAACCATCGCTGAGCACTTGACCTGTGTTCTAATATGGCCTTTGACTTTGACCCTGACACAACGTGATCAAAAGAAATGTTTTTTATAAGGTAAAATTTCTGCAATAAGATATCAGGCTTGGTCTTAATGCTATTGAAATCAGTTAACACATCATCAAATAGATAGTGAACTTCTAATCATTCATAAATATCGTACAAATGTATTATACAAAGACCCGATTGATGGTATTAGGAATAAATAGTAAAGCATTGAAATAGTTCGTCCATATCAAACGATACTGTATATAGTATATATATATATATATATATACTATATAACGGCTATATATATAAATTTATATATAATATCAACAAAAATACGCGAATACATGGAAACAAAAACTACCTTATTTATATATTTTATAATTTACAATAATACAACGAAATAAATGAGCGGGGCACCCATCAAATACCTATCTATATATATATATATATATATATCCAGCTAATAAGTGATATATCTTTGAATTGACCCTAATAACCTTAATAATCTATATAGTTTACGTAGAAAGAGAGAAACTCAAACAAGAAATTTAATTTTGTTTTCCTTAAAACGAGATTAAGTGTAACAAGAAGGAAGAAAATCTTCTTTTGTAAGTTCGCATATTCTACAAGAAAGCTTTATCACACCGTACCCTATTATGAACTGAGAAAATGACCTAAAGCAAATCGTGAAAAACCATATTGCCAAATAATAGTCCGTGCTATATTACGTCAAGGAGAAATAAATTAGTGAATAGATAGATAATCTGAATATCATATATCAATGTTATTTTATCTGTGCGAGATAGTATATTAAACTATATAATATAACTAAACTAATGATCCTAAAGATATAGGGATTAATTATCAAATCAATCTAATTATATATCATACTTGTAGTATATACTATATATATTTCACAATATTTGTAGGAAATGTCTTTTTTGCTTTCTTATCATTGTTACCTCATGTTTTCATCGGAGAAGAAAATTAGTGACCAAAAGCATCGGAGAAGGAAAGCAGTAGAAGAATATTCAAAAGTCGAAAGGAAAGTGAGAACTCGTCATCACCGCAGTCAGAAAATCCTCCCTAAGAGACTTCATGGGAACCGCGCGACCCCAAGACCCTTCACTAGGTAAATCAGACAGTGTAAGAAAGGGTGTCATTGAGCGGCGTTGCGACCTTAGGTGGGGCTAATTATACAAACCATGCCCCCGATCACAAAATCCCCGCCAAATTCACCTCTTAGATATATGCCAACTATTATTCTTTAATTTACACCTAATACCCTTGCTAATAAACCCACTTATCATTCATCTTAATCAACACGAATCTGTCTCAAGCATGATCAATTTTCTGTTATTGTAGATACACTCATCATTTAACCCCTTTCTCACCACTACAAGAGACACAACTTCTAAATACGCTTCATTCCTCATTTTTAATCATTCCTTCTCACCATAAGCATGCCCCTAATAATTGTCCATAGTGCCTTATGCACCAACTTGAACTTTAGATCTATACTTTCTTATTCCAGACCATGATCTCAACTATACAAAAACAAAGGTAACAACAAACTCTCATGAAAGACCTTAAGCACACTCAAGCCTTCAGTGCTTTTAACATTCAACCGAACGCATGTCACAAATCTGCATCCCTTCCAACCTTCTCTAGTCGGTTACACTTTCGTTGTAACAGCTCTGCATCCATACCGTTCCCTTCTCATGCCAGCTATTCCGTAAATATTTAAACTCAGACATTTGTTCCATGCTGCTCGACCGATCTATAACATAGTTCACACTGTAGAGTAGGACTGTCCTCACTTCAACATCAACCAAAACCTTACCCTTTATCAACGTTTTACCTTTATCGAATATTTTCTTTACAGGCACGCCCTTGCCAAATAATCTCTACCAATCTCTCAAATCTCTTCAGATTCGCCAACTATCACAGAACCAAATTATCTTCGCATATATATAGTAGGCTACACCTCTCACTCATACTCCATTCTCACGTCATTCCTAACACACTTTATTCCTGCCATGCCCGACCTCGAATTCAATTTCATAAACCCCATCCTAGTTCAAAATTGAATATAACCAATGAGCATAACACAACCTGTCTCACTCAAGCTGTTGAATCCTAATCCAATCAACCATTGACACCATTGTATTCTTACATACACCTTCACTATCGTCATATCACATACTTTCGATTTACCATTCACAGAAAGCCTGCACTACTGACATAGATAATGATCCACTAAAACGTGCATAATAACGCTTCCTATAACTCCTATTCATACACCCTGTTGCAAATCATAAATAAACTATAATACAATTTATTCTTTCTTCCCCTCATTTATCCTCAATGCATTTGTTTCAAATGCAAAGAATTATTTGATCCACACATCCTCTATCCATTCCTAAACGCACCTAGTTCTTTCACCAATCAGTCCATTCAGTCACTTAGAACGACACTCTTTCGACCAAAATCCAAAGCAAATCCCTCCCTAAATAGCTGCTAACCAATCAAAATTATTCCCGTCTATAATTTCTAACAGTTCCCTTTATCTCCCTTAGCCTTATATATAATGCTACTATTACTGCTTCCTCTCCCAATCCATTGGACTATCTACCCTCCTACAACGTTTATTAACACAACTTCCAACGATCCATCAATCACCATAACTCGGCCATCACGAGTTCTAGAGATCTATTGTATATCACCAGATAAAATATATACTCAAAATACACGTAAGATAATTACCAATTTTTTTCAACATTGAATTTCACTCACTAGCCACACATTCTACCTCCTCCCTACTAGTAATCAAATCATCTGCTCAAAAATAAACCGATTCCCTTATCTTTGCACCCATCAAAACCTCAAGGAATATCATCCTTCACATCACTCCACTAATCAACTCGTTATTAACTCTTAATCATTGTGCAGATTTTAAAGAAGTGATGCTAGATCCTACACCCCCTACACATCCATTTCATCAGTTACAAAAGCACATCTCCTATTCATTATTCAATGCAGATTCCCCTTATTCTCATTCTTGAACCTTTCTCGCGCTTTGCCATCCAGAGCAAGCTCTTCCTTATTCCCACTTGTAGGTCCAGTTTCTATTCCTCCCTATCAAAACTGTTCATATACCATGCTTCTTTCCTCCTACGTTGCCACCTTTAGGATTTCTCTTTTTTTTCCTTCCTTATATAACTCCAGCATGCGCTTTTTCAATGGAAAGTCCTTCATCACATTATGCTTTTCAGTACATTCAACCCACACGCTTTTTCTAATTTAAGCCGCTTTCATCACCTCCTTATTTCACCACTATTATAAAATACATTTTATAATATATTATAGAAAGTTAATCTATACTATATATATAATATTATATATATATATATCATATAAGTGATATATATACTATATATCGTAATAACTGATGAGTGATGATCAGTATTATGTATAGACATAGTAGTATTATATTATTCAAATATTATAGAGAATTATTAATTAGTCTCATATATATATATATTACTAAGATTATATATATATATATAATATATATATTATATATTATAAGTATACTACCTATAATATGAATAAGGGCTGATGGTATATATATTATGATGTCACGTATATTATTTTACATATTTTACACACACACACACATTAAGATATTTTATATGTAGTAAATATATATATAGATATCCTTTGTAATTGTATAGGTAGTATGCTTAGTTACGTTTGTATGCTGAAGGTAGGTATATATTCGATATAGCTATATTATATGAGGATTATATAAGTTATATATATATATAGTATAATTATATATATTAAATCTCTATAATTATATCATCCATATTCTTCTCGTTCATTTATTATTTTTTTTATAAATGTCAGTTAAAAGTTTTCGAAATTTTAAAATTACTCGTCGGGTGGAAAATGTATTTTATCTCTCTCATAGTAGTAGTATGAAAGGTTTTTATATTAATATTATTTGATTGAACTAGTTGTTTAATTATTAAGGGTAGGAGTAATATATATATTAATATATAGTATATAAATAGTAAATATATATATATTGAGTATTATATTTATTATATTTATACATATAATTATATTACAATATTAAATGATTAAGAGATATAGGTAATTGTAATATATATTTATAAGTATCTATAAATATAACTATGAGTATTATGTTAACTAATCCCTAAGTATTTTCAACATTGAGAGTACATATAAAGTTATATAGGGTAAATATAGTAGCTAACACACAATATATGTATATATTGAGTTAATAGTATGTAGTAGACTGTATATAGATACATATGTAGTAGGTGAGTTAGAGGTATAGGAGGGTATTATAGTGTAGGTGAGGTGCTAGGTCTATTATAGTGGATATATATGATTTATATATAGAAATATCTTTATAATGTCAGGATATTCGGATATGAGTTTCATAAATTATAATTGTATTTTGATAGATAGTTTTAACAGGTTTAATATATATATATATATATATAAATATATATATAGTATATAGATATATATAATATTATAGGTATAGGGTTTTATACTATACACACATCAGACTACACAACTATAATATATAGTGATAGGTATATAAATATTAAAGGATAAGGATTATTATATTATTAATATAGGGGTAGAGTATATAGTAGTGATATAATTAATAATAGCTATGGGGTATATTATAGTATATATTATAATGATATATATATATATATATCTATTATAATTTTAACACCACATATTATAGTGATGATATAGTGAGGTAATTGAGTTGAGTGCTATATGGGGGTAAGTGTAGTACGTAGTAGTAGGTGGAGTATGAAGGTGAGGTAGTGATGTATATAGGTAACGTAGGGTAGTAGGTGGGTTAATATATTAGGGGTAGTATAGTGTTAAATAAATATTTCACGTGGAAGTTACGGTATGATTGGAGAGGGTAATTAGGGGAAATAGGGGTAGCTTATTGAGGCAGATCAAAGAACAATATCGATTTTATATTATGGTGATTGTATGTTTATCTATTAAATACGAATTGGAGATAGTTTTCCCAATTTCCCGCCGGCTAAAGTTCGATTCGTGTATTTTGCAAGTTGAGGGGTTAGTGTAAGTACGATAGTAGGTGTGAACGTATTGAGCGAGGGAGGGGAAGGAGAAGGTTGGCGGTTTGGTAAGTATTAAGTGGTGTCCGTTCCTGTAGCAGGACGGGCAACCATTTAAAAATTTTAATTCTGTGTGAGTGTCACGTAGGTGGTAAACTAGGGCAACGAGTTGTTTTCAAAGGGCGTGACATTAAAGAGACCTGAGATGCGACATATTTCTTTATTTGTTTTTTTATAATAAATATTAATATTAAGAAAAATTATATATTTATTATTTTAAGTTATAACTACTTTAGGAAAATTTAATATTAAATTTTAGAATGAACCAAATTATTGGAAATTAGATTTAATTATTAACCATAAACAAAAGACTGGAATGCACTCGAAGGTTTGATCGAGCATAGAAAGAATGACGTGGAAGGGGATCTATCAGGAAGTCGGAGTACCGGAGACCGGATGCTCAGGAGCCGTAGCTGGTAAATAATTATACCTGACTCCACACCCGATTATATTATCAGTATATATATACTTATATATATATATAATATAATATAGTATATATAATATATTATATATATATTATATATATATATATAATAATAATTATATATATATATATATATATATATATTAATATTATTGATATCTAGTATTATATATATAATATGCTGTGGGGGAATTAAGATATTCCCGCTTTGATATTAGTATCGCTTATTGCCTTGCTGTACCACCCAGTATCAGATTATTCCATGCTTAATTTAGAACTTCTATATTGGTCATACCATGTATTTAATTCTACTAGTAATTAGAAGAATTTTAATGATTAGAATTTTATTTTGGGATGTTTGAGAGTGAACCATGACATATAAAATTATTTGATATCGGTACTCTACCTTGCCAGGCAATTCATTGGAAATCGGGGGAAAATCCGATTATTTGGGATTTTTTTGAATAAATGTGGATAAAATAATAATTATCGGTGGGACGTTTGGATATAGTAAAACATCAACTGGGTATTTATAGTAATTATAATCATAATTGTTTATTAAATAAATATAATATGAATGTAATCAACTAACGTTGGGTGATATAAAAATAAGTGAATCAGGTTATTATAAACACATAAACCAAAAATAAATTTTAAATGCAGTATTCAAAATACCGGTACGTGGGGAGAATGATTGAAGAGTGAAATAAATGATGTGCAATGAAAGACGGTATGGTATGGTAAGAGGACCCGTATCTTACAACTATCGATTAATTATTTAATCAAAGAAAGAAATTATTGGACAATTGCAACTCTAGAGAATTAAAGAAGATTCGATTATTATTAATTCGTTAAATAGTTTACTGATTGGAAGCAAATTTATTATCAAAAATCCGCTTGAAATATTTCATAAATAATTTTTATAAATGTATGTTTGGTAAGAAAGTTTAATTGATTGAATTACTAATATATTAGAGCCCTATAACCATTCCAAGTTTGCTCAATGCACGTGACTATTCAATATTAACTGGCAATAAAAAACCTGAAATGAGAAGTTTTCTGAGATCTTTATTAAGGGTGCTTTATGGCTGTAGGATTGAAATGAAGTGACTCTGAAACGTTTCTCTTCAATAGTCGTTAAGAATATTATTTCGCGAGAGACAGCAACCCACAATTCTCTAAGGAGAAGGATGTGGCAAATAATCTTCGTTTAAGTTTAAAAATGAAATTGAAGGTCCATAGCTATCGGATTACAGACAGGCTAAACATGTTTAAATCTTCGAATGTTGGATATTTGTGAGGAATATAAATTAAGAACCCTGAAAATGCAGGAATATATTTTCAGTATTAAAAGAACTACAATCTGCAGCAAGAAGGATGATATATCTATATAAGTATAGTATATTTATATTAGGGGTTATATTTATAATATATATATATATATGGTATATTTATAGTATGATATATTAGATATTAGTAATATAATATATATATTAATATATATAACTTATAAAATAATATATAATTATATATAATTATATATATATATATATATCACTATACTGATATATCTATATATAATATATATATAATAATATTAATATATATATATATAATAATATATGTAATATATATATATATATATATATATATATATATATATCTAATATATATATATATATAATTAAGATAATATATAATAAATGAGAAAAAGAAAAGTGAAGATTAATATTTTTACAATGGAATGAAAAATGAATGAATGAATAACTAGAAGAAAATCATGAAAATTTTTTTTTTTTTGAATTTAGAGACTGAAAAATAAATCGAGAGAATGAAAAAGAATATTAAATTATTTAATAAATGAGTAAACTAAAAAGTAAGAAATAGTTTTATTGGAGTTAAAAATGAAAATAAAATTAACTTTAAATTAGCTACGACCTCATTACATTATACTTCTATTATATATGTTGTAAATTTTATGATGTAATTTAAATTATAAATTAAATATCTCAACATAGGAAAAAAAAAGAGGAAAGTGAAAACTGTTGGGGAATTAAATACCCACAAAGGCGAAAAGGAGTTATCAAGAATCAGCACTGCCAAAAACATTGCACTCATGACAATACTTATAGACTAATATATAATATAATATATAATATTATTATTATTATTATAATAAAAGAATATAACAATCTAAACTTACGATTCTATATATATATATATATATAAATATATATATATATATTATATATATATATATATATATTGGATATATGAAGGGAAAGAAACAAATCGCAATGATATGATACATGCCTTTGATAGATATATGTTAACATATCAACACAAATATGAAAACAGAGTAATATGGGACAACAATTAATGTAATAGAAGGAATGGGTTTAGTTAATGTACACATACCTACGATGTGTAGTAACTTTCTCCTCGTAGACGATCTACTGTGCATAACGTCTGGAATATCCCTCATCAAACTCCAACAATAGTCGGCCATCCATATTGATATCCACTTTGCCCTGGTACGTCCTTGCCATGAACTTTAGATCCTTGATGGATAGCGGTTCACTCTGCTCATTCAACTACATGCCTAGGTTATGCCGGAAATTTTCGCTTAGGGTAGAATGTAGGTAGTGCAGACTTTATACTCCATTCTACATCCATGAGACATGAAAACTGTCTAAGCCAGTTCAATGTACAAATGTTAGTGGTTCGCGGCTTTCCTGTTCCCCCCACAGAAAATTCTGTGCTACATTCTGAAAAAGCAAATTCCACGCCTGCCCTCTAACACAGTCATCTGTTGTAGCAAAGGGCAAGCATCAACGGAGGAGTGTCGTACTTTGTGGCCATCAAATTATCCCAGCTTTTTTCTCTCGTCACTTAGACCAGGAAACGTTGAGCATATTATATAGCGGAAGCATTCACCATCATGATCCAAGGGCCTTGACAAATTGTTTCATCATACCAAGTTTATGTGTAGTGGAAGGTAAGATGATGTTTTCTCTCTGTACAAGTGCGTTCACGTACGATGTTCCTGTCACCTGGCCTCAAGGTTTCCCTCGCTCGGTGGCCATTCTATTTTGGTCCAGTGATCCTTTGCCGCTCGGCTGTCCCATAGCACAGGAAACAGGGATATTTGGTGAAACCTGCTTGCTGACCGGAGCAAAATGTTTACCATTTTGAGGTCGGAAAGCATATTTACCATCCATGTACTGATATTGTAGCCTCTCCAAACTGTCTTGATTTTTGCATCCTCCTCTCTCATCCGTACAGAGAGTACCCTACGGGAACCGAAGCATACCTGTTGCCGTTTTGTAACAACACACACTTTTAAACTGCTCTTGAAAGTGTCAATAAACAGTCTCCACTCACCTGCAATCGTATGCTGGGAGTTTCCCATAAAGAGTATTAGGCCTGCAACTTTCACTGCAATAACACAAGGTTTTTACCATCTGACTGGAAGAGCCTTCACAGCTCTGCTTCTCTGTTACGATACAATGTTACTCTTGTGCCATGGTCGGCCCAGTAGTCATTTTTCATGCAACCTCGAAGCAACAGCTCAGAACACCTTCGGCAAATACAACTCTCAAACAAGATCGTTCAGTTCACCCTGGTGAACAATGACGGACCATCCGAAACTGTATTTCAGATGGATGATAGCATCATCCAGGTCATTATCATCCATACATGTAGAGCGTCACTAAAGTTAGCCACATGCTTCCAGAATATCGACCGCAGTAAACTTGCTGGCTACTGTAGATATATGCGGAAGGTTAAGTCTATACAGCCTACGTACGTGCGCACATGATATTTTGGTCATTCCTAGGCGACATATGGAAAAATAGGGATCTCACGATTGGCAGAAAACGGGATGTGATAGCAGCAAATCCGAGAATATATATGGATTCAGCACCTCCGAATTACTATATTTCTGCTACAAAAGTCCATCCAAGATAAATTTCACCTTTTTTTGTTGACCAGGGTAATTTTCTTTATTTTTTCCCTAAATGGATGACCGAACTTTGAAATAACTATTCGCCGAATAGCAAAAGTGATTATACGCCGAAAATTGGGTAAAGGCCTATAAAAATATTAGCCTCATCCCTAATATAATAGTATATAATATAATATAATATATATATATATATATATATATATATATATATAATATATTTATATATATATATATATATATTATATATATATATATAATATATATATATATATATAATATATCATAATATATATATATATATATTATCATATATTATATAATGTCGACGATTCTTGAGATTCGACCACATTAATTATTCATTATTATTATTATTATTATTATTATTATTATTATTATTATTATTATTAATTATTATTGTTATTACTTAATTATTAAATTTTGGGAATCATTATCAACTTTTACTTTTGAAGATTCCTGATTGGTTGATATTTCTTTCTTGTTTGTTGCGGTATCCTTACTTTCTTGTGAAAGTCTTGAAATACTTTTAGCAATTTCAGAATCTTGAGTTTCAGTGTCTGTTTGACTTGAAGTTGGCTGATTATTAGCTAATTTAGGCTTATCTAATTTTCCAACTCTTCTAACAACTTTTTTCACTTGGGGTTTATTAATTAATTTTTTTTAATCTTTTGTTTTTTCAATTAAATTACCCAATGTGGAGGTTCAGGGAGCTACAGGGTTTGAACCAAGAATGATTCAGAGGTATCTAAGAAACAGTCCGTCAGGAAGAAGACAAAGAACAAAGAAAACACAAACAATCTCTCCCCAACGCGCCGTCCCTGTTGGCAGACCTTTGTCCTATAGCGGAATCAATGGATAAGTAATAGGCAACTCTCTGAACATTTCTATCTGAACAGTTGGGGCTTGCAAAGAAGGTAGGGCAGGCCAAAGAAATCGTCCTTTAGTCATGCTACTACCGACCTTTAAAGAGATTGTTGTCACCATCCTGGGCTTTCATTCGACTTCGATGAGAACCAGCACTCATGCAACACCTTGAACGATCATAATTAAAAACGTGACAGAGAGTGATACGATCCATCCAATGAATCCCTGGACACCAGAATTGTTTTCTCGCAAGTCAAGATAAGAATGTTCTAAATTCCAATGATGATTAGAGACCAAATAAATAGGGCTTCGGGAGTATGCTCCACTCTATCAAAGAAATGCTCTTAGAAGGTTCATCTTCCTCCCAGACGAAGAGTTCTTGTTGCTTCCAGAAATCATCAATAAGTCCGAATTATCCGGCCCCCCCCCAAAAAAAAATACCATTGTTTTAGGACGACTCACCGTTAGAGTTTCAGTGTTTATTACAGGCTTTTGAATCCATAGTGGAGGGTCACGGTTACGAAAACATTACTAAACTAAGAACCTCCTTTTTCGATTGCTTAAGGCGACGGCGCCCATCCCGTATGCTCGCGTACCATTTTAGTGCGGCCTGCATGCTCGTGTATTCAGATTCATCACGTTTATTAAGAATAAAAAGTTATAATATATATATATATATATATATTATATTATATATATATATATTTAATAATAATATATATATATATATATATATATATATATATATATATATATATATATATATTAAATATATATATATATATATATATATATATATATATATATATATATATATATATATATATATATATAATAATATATATATATGTATAGTATATATATATACTTATATATATATTATATATATATATTATATATATATATCCTAGGACCCCTTCTTGTTGGTCACTTTCCCTGGGCGCTTGGATGGGTGTATCAGGCGACATGATTATGCCGGATAGAAAAATTTCCGGGACTTTAAAAAGGTGACATCCCCTTTTATATATTTTCCGGGGAATATAAATAGATGCCATTCTCTTTTACAATGCTCAATTATCACTTTACTTCCGGGGAATCGTATAGTTAATTTGTTTTTGGCGTTCCCAAAGTCCATGATCTTTTCGAGGGGGTATTTACTTACTTTGCCCGTTTCATTGTATCAAACTACTGTCTGGTGCAGTGGGATGGGTGATTTACCGAGGTGTAAAACCCTTAGTTGCTGGGGGTGGCTGACAGATAGGATTTTTCATTTTTTTTTTTACGATGGTTGAGCAAAATAAATATTGTTTGCGGGTGTCGTATTGATAGTTTCCTATCCAAACAGTTCAAAAGGTTAAATTAGCAAGATGGAAACGGAGTATTCAGCACCTTATAAGCTATTCATCATTTATGAATTTAGAACACCCTTCAAGCGCGACTGAAATTTCAAACGGGGTTGAGGGTACAGAGGGTGTATCTTGAATAAACCATTTTTTGTCATGCATGTCTCCTGGAAGAAAGGTCTTCATATATTTTCTCCTTCATTGCAATACTATAAACATAAAACAACTTTTTTTCCTTCTTTGGTGAGAGTTTAATATCGATGATTTTGAGATCCCGACCACATTATTATTATTATTATTATTATTATTATTATTATTATTATTATTATTATTATTATTTTATTATTATTATTATTATTATTATTATTATTATTATTTTTCGATGCATTTTGGTTTGAAGCCCGGAGATGATCAAGATCTTGTATGCAATTGAAGTTTGTTTACATTATCAAATCCCATTTCCCCACGTTCGAATGTAGGTCATCGCTCCCAAGATTGCTATACCGAGGAAAGTGTTGGGAGGCCCAGAAGGAATTTCTTTCATTTCCTGTAACCAGTAGCACGCCAACCTCGATTTTAGTTGCATCTTGCTTCTCATAACCAGTGTACTTTTATTTTATGCATTGCTTATTGTTCTGTCTTTTTATTGCCATAAAGCAGAACCATTAACCTTTTTTAACTTTTTTATTAATAATTTGCATTTATGTGTAATTCTAATTTGCATGTTTAATTAGTGGTGTTATAGTATCATCGTGTTCTTATTGCTAGAATGCGTGTTTTTAATAGGGTAAGTCGTTCCTAATAGGCAGTAGCCATTGTGTGTGTGTGTGTGAGTGTGTGTGTTGTGTGTGTGTGTGTGTGTGGTGTGTGTGGGTGTGTGTTGTGTGTGTGTGTGTGTGTGTGTGTGTGTGTGTGAAGTGGAGTGTGCATAACTCATGTAAGTACTTTTTTTTGGTTAGACACGGATCTTCTCTCCAATTTCATCTATTTGAAGACAGCATCAGACACATTCTGTCTCGGTCTCTTTTTAACCTTCGTGTTGCTTTTAACTCATTTTTTTTTCAGGACTCTGTAATCTTTGTTAGGTTCTAGAGAACATTGACTCAGGTTTAGTACGTACATATATATATAAATCATGTATGAAAATCTAAGAAACCTAGGTGGTTAGTGGAGGGTTTTTCTTCCTCCACTATATATATATATATATATAATAATATATATATTATATATATATATAGTATAATATATATATATATATAATCAATGCATGAAAATCTTCGAAACCTGGGAGTTAGTGGAGGGGTTTTTCTTCCTCACACTACAATAATTATTATATCAAAACATTCATTATTGCAAATCAATTTCTTATTTGTAACCCAACATTATTTGGTGCCTAACTGTGATTCAGCATCTGTTTAAAATTGCATCACCAGAGAGGGCAGGATTTTCGAACTCGCCTATTTCCTCCCTTGGAGAATGCTTATTGCTCTCGTTATCAGCTCAATAATATTCTCCCCTCTATCTGGGAAAAAGATCTCTTTCCGTATTAATATATATATATATATATATATTATATATAGTATAATATTAATATATATATATATATATATATATATATATATATTATATATTATATATAATATAATATATATATATATATATATATATATCATTGAGGTATTAAAAAAAAAACAACAATATAATTAATTTAACATACCTCCAGCTTAAACCTCACACTGGCCCCGCAACGTTTATTCTCTCGATTCTGTCTCTTGGCAATATCACAACCTAATATTAAGCAGGGGACTTTAATGCACACCATCCATCATAGCATCCACCACATACCAAGAGAATGGGGGGGACGCACTCATCATACCAACACTTCACTCTATCCCTAAATAATCGAAATCAACCTACTTGGGAACCTTAACAACATAAAACCAAAAACCCTACATCCTCGATATCTCTTTTTGATCCCCGACCAAATCCAATTCACGGAATCCATGCTCTCTTCTCAGGTCACATCCCATACTAATCACAACACAACATAAACACCCGAACACACACATGCATCCTTCAGAAAAAAACATATATGAATTTATAAAAAAGCTAACTGGCAATAATTTTCAGACGATTATAGAAAAACTATCACTCTTTCAAACGTATGACTTCAGCCTCCCTTCAAAGCAAGAAGAACATTTGCAAATAAATAATATAAAAGGCATCTAAAAACTTATTTTTTGGGTTGGTTTTATTAAAGCGTTTTGATATACATATTTTTTTTTTATTTTGTTATGTTTTAGTTTTTGATTTTTTTTTAGTTTTTTTTCTATTCGTTTTGATTTGATTTATTTTTTTCATGCATGATTTGTTTTTTGTGTGCGGGTTCCTTTATTATTTTTTAATACCGAAATTGTATCCTTGAGAGGTCTTTTGCTACTTATGTTTTTTTTTTTATGTTTTTTTTTTATCCTCTTATTTATATTATTCTTTTTTGTATCTTCTGGTCGGATAATGCATTTTCTAATATTTTTTACTTTTTTTACTTTCTGTATTATTTTTCTTCCTTGTTTTCTGATAATCATATTTCTCAGCTTATCTATGACTACATTCTCTGAGTATCCATATCATTTTTTAGTGTTAGTTTTTATTTTTAGATTTTTTATCAGTGTATTCTTTAGTTTTTTGTTTATTTTATGTATTCATTTTGGTTTTTTTTAATTTGGTTTTATTTTATTATCTATTTTATTTTTTTTATTATTTTTTTATCTTATATTTTGTCCTTTTTTGCTAGATTATTTTTTTCTGATGTTATATATATTGCGCCAGATTTTTTTCTTTCTATTATCCCATATTCCGCCGATTGTGCGATTTTTTTGTTGCTCTGATAGTTAAGTTGCTTTTATGGTTTAGTGGTTAGGTTTATTTTTTTGCTGTGGTCTATGAATTTGGTTTGATTGTCTCTCTTGTCTAAGTGTGTTTCTTGGTTTGATGAGGTTGTCAATTTCTGGAGAAATTTTCTAGTTAAAATATTTGCGATAGCCATGCGGGATAAGTTTTTAGATGCCTTTTATATTATTTTATTGAAATGTTCTCTTGCTTTGGTAAGGGAGGTGAAGTCATACGTTTGAAAGGAGTGATGGTTTTTCTATAATCTCTGAAAATTATTGCCAGTTAGCTTTTTTATAATTCATATATGTTTTTTCTGAAGGATGCATGTGTGTGTCGGGTGTTTATGTTGTGTTGTGATTAGTATTGGGATGTGACCTGAGAAGGGAGCGTGGATTTGGTGACTTGAATTTGGGGGATCAAAAAGAGATATCCGAGGATGTAGGGTTTTGGTTATGTTGTAAGGTTCCCAAGTAGGTTGATTTCGATTATTTAGGATATAGAGTGAGTGTTGGTTATGTATGAGTGCGTCATCTCTTGGTATGTGTTTGTGTGATGAACTATGCTGGATGGTGTGCATTAAAGTCCCCTGCTAATATTAGGTTGTGATATTGCCAAGGAGACAAATCAGGAGAATAAACTTGCGGGCAGTGTTGAGGTTTAGCTGGAGGTATGTAAATATTAATTATATTGTTTTTTTTTTTTTTAATTGTACCTCAATGATTATATATATATATATATATATATATAATAATATTATATATATATATATATATATATATAAGTATATATTATATATAATATATATATATATATATATATACTATATATATATATATATATTCTGAAAGAGTCTTTTTCCCAGATAGAAGGGGAGAATAATTATTGAGAGATGAAGAGAGCATAATTCAGTATATCGAAGGGAGGAAATAGGCGAGTTCCGAAATCTGCCTCTCGGTGATGCAATTTATAAACAGAATGCTGATCACAGTTAGGCACCAAATAATGTTGGGTTACATAAGAAATTGATTTGCAATAATTATGTTTTGATATAATAATTATTATAGTGTGAGGAAGAAAAACCCTCCACTAACCACCAGGTTTCTTAGATTTTCATACATGATTTATATATATATGTATTATATATATAAATATTATATATATATATATATATATATATATATAACTATATATTATATGTATATATAATTTAGAAAAATCCATAACCACAGGTTTTTAGATTTTCATACATGATTTATATATATATGTACGTACTAAACCTGAGTCAATTCTCTAGAACCTAACAAAAGATTACAGATTCCTGAAACAAAATGAGTTAAAGCAACACGAAGGTTAAAGAGACCGAGACAGAATGTGTCTGATGTGTCTTCAAATAGATGAAATTGGAGAGAAGATCCGTGTCTAACCAAAAAAAAGTACTTACATGAGTTATGTACACTCTACTTCACACACACACACACAATGAGCTACTGCATAGACACACACACACACACACACACAACTTACAGAGTTATGTACACTCTACTTCACACACACACACACAATGAGCTACTGCTATAGGACGACTTACCCTATAAAACACGATTACGAAATTATAAAGGTACGACTACACACCACGAATTAAACATGCAAATTAGAATTACACATAAATGCAAATTAATTAAATAAAAAAGTATAAAAGGTTACATGGTTCTGTGAGTGGCAATAACTATATATATGTATAATCCGGACAGAGCAATTGTATAAAATAAAAGAGGACCTCTATGAGAAGTATAAGATGCCAACTTAAAAATCGAGGTTGGCGTGCCTACCGGTTACAGAAATGAAGATGTTTCGCTTCCTGGGCCTCCCAACACTTCCCGGTATTGCAATCTTGAGAGTGATGACCTTACATTCGAAACGTGAGGAAGTATCGGAATTTGATAATGTAAACACACCCCTGTTGCATACAAGACCTCGGTCATTGGAGGGAATCCAAAACCATTATAATCTGAGTGGTTATAAATCTGAATAGATAATAATTGAAATAATAAATAATAATAATAATAATAATAATAATAATAATATAATAATAATATAATAATGTGGTCGGGATCATCGACAGACATCGATCGACATTAACGAGAAACAAGTTGTATTATGTTATTATATGTAAGCAATGAAGGAGAAACATATATGAAGACCTTTCTTCAGGAAACCCACATGCATGACAGAAAACGTGGGTTTATCAAGATACACCCTCTGTACCTCAAAGATAGATATTAGTCGCGGCTTGAATGTGTGTGTATAACAAGAGACGTAAATTGATGAATAAGCTTTATTAAGGTGCTAGCAAAGGCACTCGCGATGTGCCATCATTGTATGACTATTTTTAAGCACCTGATTTGAAGCTGTTTGGATAGGAAACTATCAATACGACACCGCAAAGCAACTAATTATTTTGCTCTTCATCGTAAAAAAAAAAATGAAAATACTTACTTGTGCCAATCAAGATTCTAGAATACCTTAAAAACATGCTCAGATCCACGTCGCACTCGAGACGCATGTCATTGTCGCGATATACGAAGGCGTACGCTGAAGGCTACAGTGTAAGACACTTGATATTCAGAGACAGCAATCAGAGTATTAGCGTGGTAGACACAATAAAAAACAAGAGGAACTAGGCGCTGACTGCGAAAGTAGAGAGAGTGATAATGAGCATTCAGCACAAGAGAATGGGCATCTATTTATACTCCGCACCCTCATATTAAGAAGGAATGTCACCTTATTTATAAAGTTCTGGACTTTTTCTATCCGGCATAAATCAATAGTCGCATAGTATACTCACATGGTCAAGCGCCCAGGGAATAGCTGACCAACCAAGAAGGGTCCTAGATATATATAATATAGTAGTAGTTACATATCGTATGTTTACTGTATAGATATCGCGGGCGGTTTATACCCGTATAATATAACTATAAACACTATATTTTATAAATTTATATATATATATATATATAGTATATATTATATATATATATATATATATATATATATATATATATATATATATATATATATATATATATATATATTAATATATATATAGTATATATATATATATATATATATATATAGTATATGATAAAACTTAACCTAAATTATATATATATATATATATATTATATAGTATATACGTATATCATATAACTTTTATTCTTAATAAACGTGATGAATCTGAATACGCGAGCCGCAGGCCACACTAAAATGGTACGCGAGCTACGGGTTGGGCCCCGTCGCCTTAAGCAATCGAAAAGGGGTTCTAGTTTAATATTGTCTTTTAACCGAGAACTTCCACTGTGGATTCAAAAGCCTCTAGAAATGGCTGAACTTCCAGCGAAGAGTCGCCATAAAACAGTGGCAATTTTTTTCGGAGGAGGGCGGAATAATTCGGACTTATGATGATTTCTGGAGCAACAAGAACTCTTCGTCTGGGAAGAAGATGAACCTCTAAGAGATTTCTTTATAGAGTTGAGATACTCCGAAGCCCTATTTATTTGGTCTCTAGTCATCATTTGAATTTTAGAACATTCTGTATCGACTTCGAGAAACAATTCTGTGTCCAGGGATTCATGGATGATCTTATCACTCTCGTCAAGTTTTTAACCAATATTTTCTAGTAACTGAGTAAGGCTGAGAACCGACGAAGCGAATGAATCAGGAGTTGACAACAACTCGTCAAGGTCGGTAGTAGCATGACTAAGACGATTTCTTTGAGCCTGCCCTACCCTCTTTGAAGCCCTCAACTGTTCAGATTAGAAATGTTCAGAGAGGTGCTATTACTATCCATTGATTCCGCTATAGACAAAAGGTCTGCAACAGACGGCGTTGGGAGAGATTGTTGTGTTTTCTTTATCTTTGTCTTCTTTCTGACGGACTGTTTCTTAGATACCTCTGAATCATTCGTTGGTTCAAGCCCTGTAGCTCCCTGAACCTCCACATTGTAATTTAATTGAAAAACAAAAGATTAAAAAAAATAATTAATAAACACGCTTGTAGCAAGTTGCCGATTCACACAAACAAACTATGGTGTTATGTGTCTGTTTGTTCAAACTTCAAGTAAGCAAGACAGATGCAGACAAAAATAAACAAATTTTGATTGCATACAAGACCTTGATCACCGCCGGGCTCAAACCAAAATGCATCAAAATAATATAATAATATAATAATTCATAATAATAATCATAATATAATAAATAGATAATAATAATAATAATAATATATAATAATAATATAATAATAATAATTGAATAATAACGTAATAATAATATAAGTAATAATAATAATAAATAATAATAAATGTCCGGTCCAATCTAAGTCGCCGACAATATATATATATATACTATATATATATATATACTATAGTTTATATATAGGTATATAATATATATTTTTATTATCACTATATATATATATAGTAACTATATACTATATAAATATATATATAATATATATATAGTATATTATTTATTACGTATATATATATATATATATAATATATATACTTAGGGAGTGCCGAAATAGTGAAAAAGCCGAAATACCGAACTATTCGGCGAATAATCACTTCGCTATTCGGCCGAATAGTTATTTCAAAGTTCGTCATCCATTTAGGGAAAAATAAAGAAAACTTACACTGGTCGACAAAAAAAGGTGAAATTTTTCTTGGATGGACTTTTGTAGCAGATATATAGTAATTCGGAGGTGCTGATTCATATATATTTTCGGATTTGCTGTATCACATCCCGTTTTCAGGCAATCATGGATCCCTATTTTTTTCATATTCCCTAGGAATGACAAAAATTCATGTGCGCACTACGTAGGCTGTATAGACGTTACCTTGCCGCATATATCTAGAGTAGCAGCAAGTTTACTGCGGTCCGATATTCGGGAAGCATTTGGTAACTTTAGTACGTCTACATGTATGGTGCAATGACCTGGATGATTGTCTATCATCATCCTGAAATACAGTCGTGAATGGTCACGTCATTGTTTTCACCCGGGTGAACTGAACGATCTTGTATGAAGATGTTGTATTTGCCCGAAGTTGTCCTAGGCTGTGCTTCGGGTTGCATGAAATGACTATGGACCATGGCGCACAAGAGTATACATTTTATCGTCCACACAGAGAAGCAGAGCCTGCGGAGGCTCTCCAGTCAGATGGTAACCTTGTGTTTTACTGCAGTGAAGTTGCAGGCCTAATACTCGCTATGACTCCCAGCATACGATGCAGGTGAGTGGAGACTGTTTATTGACTCTTCCAAGAGCAGTTTAAAGGTGTGTTTGTTACCACGAACGGCAACAGGTATAGCTTTCGGTTCCAGTAACGGGTACTCTGCAACGGATGAGAAGAGGAGGATGCTAAAAATCTAAGACAGTTTTTGAGAGGCTACCATATCAGGTACCTGGATGGTAAATATGCTTCGACCTCAAAATGGTAAACATTTTGCTCGGTAAGCAAGCAGGTTTCACGAAATATCCCTGCTTCCTGTGCTATTGGACAGCCGGGCGGCAAAGGATCACTGGACCAAAAGAGAATGGCCACCGAGGGAAACTTGACGCCAGGTGACAGGAACATCGTACGTGAACGCACTTGTAGCAGAGAGAAAACATCAATTACCTCACTACAACATGAACTTTGGTCTAATGAACACCAATCTTGTCAAGCGCCTGGATCATGATTGGCTGAATGCTTCCGCTTACTATAGTGCCTCAACGTTTCCCTGGATTCTAGCAGTGACGAGAAGAAAAAGCCGTGGGATATTTGATGGCCCACAATACGGACCTCCTCCGTGATGCTGCCTTTGCTAAAAAACAATGACTGTGTGAGGCAAGAGCGTGAATGTTTTTTCAAGATTGTAGCACAGGAAATTTTCTGGGGAAAACAGAAAGCCGAGAACCACAGGTCAGGAAACTGCTAGACAGTTTTTCATTCTCATGGATGTAGAATGAGTATAAAGTTGCACTACCTACATTCTCACCTAAGAAAAATTTCCGGATACCTTAGGCGATGTTAGTGATGAGCAGAGTGAACGCTTCCAGTCAAGATCTAAAGTTCATGGAAAGGACGTTACCAGGGCAAGTGGATATCACTATGATGGCCGACTATTGTTGGAGCTGATGAGGGATATTCCAAACGCTATGCACAGTAGATCGTCTACGAAAAGAAAGTTACTACCATCGTAGGTATGTTTACATTAACTAAACCCATTCCTTCCTATTGACATTCATTGTTGTCCTATTACGCTTTTTCATAGTCTTGTT